>CAIGRS010172869.1:0-15166 GCA_903798395.1 Fraxinus floribunda | reverse complement strand
AATGAACCAGCATGGCTCAAATCTTACTCAACAACTTCCACCACTTTTGGACTTAATCTGCATAACATTTTTCAACAAATAAGAATCTACTTTACTATCCACTGTACTAAACAAAAGCTAAAAATATGAAGAAAGAAAATAGTAATTCGGGGCTGTCAGTGCAAGGTAATTATAGAGATTCTTCAGAGAGAGCAGTGAAGAGGCAAAGACAGATGGATAGATAAAGAGACTTTGCAAATTTTAGAAGCTATTATGAACTTGAATGAGTTTAAGGAAAGTTGAAAATTTCTTATCAGTCCACAAAAGTTCTGGAATAGAAAAGTTGGGGGATTCAAGTCAAATACATGTAGTAATTGAAATGGAAGACAGAGTTTCATGAGTTGTTTCAAAATGTGATTTTTACCAAAACCTTGTTACACATGAGGAATTTCAATTTAGGAAGGTAGCAAGCTTGATATCAGTACCCAAACGTACTGAAAGAACCAGACACTTTACAGTCACAGTTATGCAATAATATGAGGGATTAAATTCATAGTTTAACAATGAGCAACTTGCTAATCATCCACACAATATGGTTATTCTGGCACCTTCATTTGCAAGGTGGAAAGCCAAAGCCAACAGAAACAAATTTAATTCACATAAACTTTAAAACAAATTTATAGTCCTAGTATATGTGTAGTTGAGAAGTCTGAAGCAAAAAGACGCTGGAACTGAACATTAGATATTCATATCCTGATCAATTACGGACAAAATGATTTAGAAGGCCATGACATGTTTAGTACAGACCTCTATTCTCGTTCAATAAAGCAAAAAAATTATGGACAAAACAAGTCACAAGAGGAAGTGTTCGACCAAAACTAATAAGAACCAGTGTACTTGCAGATGATTCAGTTGCTAATTAAATACATAATTGACAATGAAAACAATTTGGTGAACTTAATTACAGGTGATAGCATCGAGACTCGCCAAAGAACCCCTTAAATTCACATTTTCGAGTGAAATTTCACATTATTCAAGCACTGAACAAAATTAAACCATTACACAAACACACAAAGATAGACCATCCAAGAATATCAAAATTGCCCATATCCACGAACCGAAACAACGAGAACACGCAGATTTGGCAGGTGCGAAATCTGACCCAAGGAAAATAATTTCGAACAGCTAGAACAGACCACAAAAAATATAGCAAGCAAAGAATTAGAGGGAAACCTGATAGAAAATGCAAACTAAGAGATTTGGCAGGGGGAGCTGCTCGATTTTCAGTTTCTGAGAGAGGAAAATAGGGAAAAGAGGAAGAGGGTTGGAGTTCATTTCCCGTGTTTTCGAAACAGTACTGTGTTTTGGGCCTTTTGGCTTGTTTTAGGTTGAGAATTCTCAAAACATGCAAAATCACGTTTTGCGTTTTGTGTGTTAATTTTTTTGCTTTTTTTTAAAACGTGTTTTGAGAAATGGAAAAGATAACGCGTTTTCACTGTTTTCGAAAATTGAAAACAGAAAACTGTTTGAAAACGGTAAAGAGAACGTGACCTAATATTTCTATGGAAAAGATAACGCGTTTTCACTATTTTCGAAAATTGAAAACAGAAAACTGTTTGAAAACGGTAAAGAGAACGTGACCTAATATTTCGATTTTGTTTGATATTCCATAATGACCCTGAAAATTAAGACAAAAACATGAAAAATGTAATGAATTTATTAATATTTTCTCCAACGAATAATCCATTTTCCTTTAACCGACATGTCACCATTCTTTTGAATTTTCTGTAAAAACCCTATGAAATAAGTTCAATAAATGTAGCTTAATTGTAAGGGTTTTGCTACTTGTATAAGCTTCCTCACAAATGGGAAGCCCACGATTTTTTACTTGGTGTACAAGTAGCAAAACCCTGGTAAAAACAATTCCCCGTCTTTTGTGTGAGTTTCTTTTTACTATTCTCGAACATGTTATGCCTCAACTAACTCTTACTATTCAACTAGCCACAAGCAAATGGTTCATGATTTAACAACGTAAAACTTGCATACAAATGGAAAAAAAAAAAAGCTTCCGTGACTTTGTTTACAGCTCCATTTTTCGTATTAAATTTGCGTTCCTATAGCAAATAAATCGGAGCTCCAGGGAGCCAATGATCTGCGGTAGTCGAAATTTTCCATTGGCGTCGTCACAGCAGCACCGTTGTGGACTGAGTCTCAATGGAATCTCCAACTACAAGGACTCCACCGAAGAAAACTTGGATCTCTTCTCCAATTGTCTCCGTAGCTCCATTTCCTCCTCCGATGAGTCCAATGGTACATCTGCTACTCTCCCTATAACATCTAAACAATGTATGTAATACTGATTTGTGTTTTACTCATGAATTATAAATTTAATAATGTGATAAATTGATCATCAAGTAGGTTGGAATTCATTATTACCGATTCTCAAATTTGCCTCCGGTTTATCCTTTTTTGTTTTAATAAGAGTTACTTTTTCCTCCAAGGGAACTTGCAAGTTTAGCATTGGTGAAATTGGGGAGAGTGTCATCTAGGTCAGCAAAATTGGAGAAGAGTGGATCGGATGATCTATTATCATCAACTGATGGTGGAAAACATGATTACGACTGGTAATTCCTGAATAAGTCTCGCTTGTTCTCAAATATTGTGTCCATTTTAGTCTAACAGAGAATTGAATGTACACCTCCAAACATAAAGTCTTTTTGTTCCCTAGATTTTATGGTAGAAACTAGAAAATTTTTCTCTTAGAATTGTTAAGAGATACAATCACACATCGAATAAAAATAAAAACATAGACCAATTTATAAGAATTTGGGCAACGACTGACCCACATGGGGTCAGATGACCCCATAATTTTATTTTATTTTCGAGTTTTTTTTTTCACCTAACACTTACCAAGCAGCCTAGTCCACACAAGCCCAATTACACTAGCCCAATCCAAGAAATCAAAAACATCACGGTCATAGACTCAACGATTCTAGCCAGCTTCCATCGAAAATTCATTTTCCTCTCGACCTCTGCCTCTGCATGCGTGTTGTTCCTTCCTCTCGACCTCCGCATCTGACTCACAGGCATCCAGCAACTCCAGCCTCCAGTTCCGCAGACCGCAGTTGTTCCTGTTTCTACTTCGAGCGCTAGACCAATTATCCACCTAGTTTACCTCCGTGTCTACGATTCTTCTTCGAATCTTCTTCATCCTTCGACAATCAGATTACTATAAGTCTGTAAATAGCTTGGGTCTTTTAGATTATTAGTTATTACTATCCATTGCACCTGTATATACGGTATGCATAAATGATTTAACTGTTTGGGGTTTGATTCCTTCATCCGTTCATTAGCGTTTTACATGATTTTGGTGTTTTTGAATGCATATTTGTGAGTTTAGGGTTTGATTCCTTCATTGGCTGCATAAAACAGTAGATTGAATTGAATTTCACAATCGGGTTAGTTGAGATTGAATTGGTGTAGAATAGTAGTGAGTAGATTGAATTGAGATTATTGCTTAACTGGTTAATCTACATTCCAGTGCATAGTTAGCTCTTGATTTTCTCTCATAATGGCGGTTAAAGCAATAAGAACTGAAACAGCTGCTAAAGCATAATACCAACTAAAGAAGATTTCCAGCATCCTATCATTGTCGGGATTGTCTCTCTTATCTAGCTGATCGGCTCCAAATGCTAAGGAGCATGGCCTAATGCACCAGCACCAACGAATATAAGGCCAAATGAGGAAATCAAGAGAGCATATTGTGTTAGTGAGGCAAATTTACAGCTGTGGGTCAATTGATCACAAGGTGGAGAACTTGCTTTGGAAACCATAGCTGTTAGCCTTAGAAGGATCATCCCTTGATAAATGAAATAGAACATTCATGATAAATGAAATAGAACATTCAGGCAAGTCTTTTTCTTTAGAGACACATTCAGGATCATGCATTACGGAAATGCACACATATCTCCACTTGGTTTGGTGAATAATCATTTATTGACAAGGCAGAAACCAGAGGATCCCAACCTATATCCCGATAATGGCTCATCTCTAGACGAAGATATTGGGCTTGGGGAACAACCTGAAGATCGTGCTTCTAGGGACCGACTTATTACAGACGTGTGAAAGTATACTTCTTGAGTCCTTAAGGAGGGCATTGAACATTCTCTTGAGCATGATTTGCTTTATGTACAGAAGGAAAACCAACAGAAATTCACCAGATCACTCACAAATATGGGTCCCACAATTTTTTGTTTTTAAAATACACGATGAAGCCCACTTATTATAAGTATTCTTGTGATTTTCTGTGGAAAATTTTCTATATAAATGGAAAATTTATAACAACTTTGACTTTCTTGTACTATTTGTCTAAGTTTTTTTGTAAATATATTATCCAATTTCAGCGATGAGTGTCTCAGTCAGAGAGCAATCGTCCTAGAAGACCAACACGAAGCAATTTAGTGACTCGTCCTTCTGTCTCCGGCTTACAATATAGATGTAGTAACTACCCCAACAAATCAACTTCCATCCTAAACATAAGCTCTTCTTCAGTCACATCTTATATTAGACCATCCACTCCCAATCGCTCTCCATCAACTACCCATTGATCGATGTCGAGATATTCCACTCCTTCTAAAGATCGGCCTTCCCCCAACACGTCTGCCATTGATAAACCTAGAAGCTCAAGACCACCTCCTCCAACCTCTAGGCCACAAATATCTGTTAACTTGAATTCCTATGTTCATAGGTCAAACTCAAGACCTTCAACACCGAATCGACGAAATCCAGCAGCATCTTCACCTCAACTATCTGGACTATTAGTATCAGATGGCATAATCTCCCAAATGGTCGCAGTTTTACTTCAGTTTCCATTCCTATCTCCCCTGGTCTAAGAATTTGGTCTCTTTCTCAACCATTGGTGCTCCCAAATTTTCCACTCGAAGCACTACCAAACCTCTAAATGACTTTGCCAGATAGACTACTATTTGTGTTATGGTTAGAGCTCAATTTTTGTAAAACTCAACCAGCAACAAGCAACTATAAACATCAGAGATAAAAAATGGAGTTCCTTCAACTGAATAAGATGAGTTTATAACCAAATAAAATGGAAAATAGAATTAGGGAGGATAAAATGTTAAAAAGTAAGAAGAATTAGAAAGAGGGAGAAAGCTGAATTGATGAATCAATTCAGAGAAGATGAGAAAGCAGAAGAACAAAAATAGCAGAGAGGAGAAAACAAATTCATAGAAGGGGGAAAAGAAGAGAGGTAGCATGGAAGAAACAGTAGAAAGAACTATAGCAAGAACAAGAAGAAGAAGAACCCAGAAGAAAAGAGAAGAAGACTGGATGGGAAACTACTATTCAATTCATTCCCCATCCAAAGTTTACAATACAATCTATATACAACACCTTAAAAGTAAAGGGCTTTGGGCTGGCCCACTAATAATAAAAGCCAAAAAGAAAATGGTCCAATTACAAAAGGTACCACAAGAGTTAGCTATGACATCCATTCTCCTTAAATTAACCTTGTCCTCAAGGTTCAAAATTAGAATGTCTTCTTTGTATGCTGTAAACAGCTATCTCATTCTCTTCACCACTCTTGGATTAAGCAAGCAGTGCAATGTGGCATATGCTTGGCTGACATTACCTGCACCACTTTTTTCATCTTTAAGCCAAATTGTTGGGCTGGTTGGAATTGGGCTACCAAACTTTGCACCCCAAATGTTGGTAACAAGACATCCTTCCTGTTAGACCACTTGTCATGTTGCAAGGGTCTCTTAACATGATAATTGCTATTTTCGATCGGGAATGTATTGCCTAAATTATAATATCGATCTACACTTGGACAAGAATTTGCCATTACTGCTCGAGAAGAAGTATTACATGCAGTGCTCTCTTTACGTAGATTTGACAAAAAACTTAGTCCAGATGTAAAAAGGTTCACAGTGTCATCAGGAGAAAGTGTTGTGGACACCAACAAGTCCTAGAAAATTATAAACAAGCAGCACTTTGTCGATGATTGCTGACGAATTTACCTTCAAATACATATCCATCAGAAATATCGACAAATTTGAATGGATGTTATTAGCATCAATCAAGGGAGAATTTTTTCGATGTTTGTTGTAACCGTCGGTGATTACCGACGAATTTACTTTCAGATACATATCCATCATAAATATCGAAAAATTTGAATGGATGTTATTAGCATCAAGATTTTGCATCTTGCAAAAATACAAATATTGTTATGCAGGGTCTGATACTTTACTTAATTTTGTTGTAGCATTTTGGCATGTGTGACAATTAGTGTGGTCTGTGGTCTTACTTACTACACACTTTTAATGCTTTTTTTAGATTGAATTATATTTGGTTCTTGCCAACATCTCATCCATTATTTTATATATTTATTGATTCTACGTGGAGATTTTCACTTAACTTTTAGATAACACATGGTTCTGTGCTAGAATTCTGTAATTCTACTCTGCTCGAACTTGTAGTGTCCGAAATTGGTGTTTTTCATCCCAATCTAATCATTCATACATATTGAACATGAAGAAATACAATCCTCTGGCAAATTGGATTCTGAACTTGGTTATTGATATTCATCCGATCAAGATGAATCAATTTGCCTATGAGTTCGGAATTTTAGGCATATATTTAATTTAGTCTTGTGTGTCGATACGATAATGCTTAATATTGTGCGCGATTTCGTAATTCACTTGTATTTTAACAACTTTGCAAGAAATGTTATTTTGCTGATGGTGTACTTTGCACCTGTGTGAGTCCACAATTTGTTTTTATCACGTTCTTTTAAAAATAAAACAATATTAGAAAATAATTATTTTACTTTTTCCAGGCCAACGTTCTGCCAAATTTATCAGAGAAAATCCACTGAAGGATTTCATTACATTCCTTACATTATTATTTTATCTAGTGCACTATGTTAGATCTATTATGCAGTTCTCAAGCCAAACAACATTGTTCTTAATACAATAAATCCAGCTAGCTATCTCATACAAATTACATGTATGTGTTTGTACCTATTTTATACAAATGACATTCGACTAATGAAATGAAAATGACATTCAACAAACGGAATTAATTTCAATTTGACAAGATGTAATAAATAGAAAGTAGAAGATTTTTTGTGCGATGCTACGATAAGTAATAAGAATGAAAATGACAATTAACTCACGAAATTAATTTTGATATGTGAGATTTAATAAATAGAAAGTAAAAGAGTTTCATACGTTTGTTCTTTTGAAAGAGAAATCTCATTGTAACAACCACGACTAGAAAATGTGGTTTCGGCATTGGAAATAATGTATATGCAATGGGTTGAATTATCAAGGTGAAGTGATGGGAGAGATGAGTCCATTGGCAGTGCCATTGTTAAAACACCCAGGCTGAGTAAGACATGGAGGAAGCACTGTGACATACCAACGGAGGTTATTTTTGGAGCATCACAAACTTGCAAAACGAAGTCGTTGGGACAAGCACACTTTGATCTATGTGCTAGTTATTGGGTGTTCATACAGAAGAGGCGGGTACGAATTCAAAATAGGTTCAAACTGCATCCTAGAGGAGATGGACCATTTTACGTTCTTGCCATGATTGGAAACAAGGGCTATATTCTTAGCATTGAAGGTATGGATTCGAGGACGAATCCTTTTGAAGAGGGAGGGTATGATATGATCCGGAATGGACCGAAAGCTACATGTAATTTGATGATTGAAGGGAAGTGGTTAAAGGCAAGTTCAAGTCTTCAAAGGGTTAATAAAAGTCGTACAAATGCATGCTCGGGAAACGGGGCACATGAGGTTGAAGACAACACGCCAAAGAGCAAGTTTCATGTTAGGCTCGGAAGAAGAAATCAAATGGATCAACTCGGTTCAAGTAGTAAACGAGCAGCGTTGATGAAAATATGAAAATGTGCACAACTTTCAGCTCGGGTGTCAAATTTTCGCCCATGTGTATAATTCGGAATTGTCACGAAATCCTACACAAGGCTCCGCGAGCGCATGATACTTTTGGGTTTGCAGTCCCACATAAACATGGCAAGAACAAGTTGATGAAAAATTTCCAATTTTTTAGAGTTTCCTAGTTTGACTAAAATATAATCTTTTGTAATATTTAGAGTTATTTTCGATTTTAACTAGATTTTAGGGTTTTCATATAAATNAGTTTCCTAGTTTGACTAAAATATAATCTTTTGTAATATTTAGAGTTATTTTCGATATTAACTAGATTTTAGGGTTTTCATATAAATACTTTGCTTATTATTTATTGTAGAACCTTTTTTGACAATTTTAGATTATTATACAATTGAGAGGCACTGTGCTTTCAACCATTATTCTTCATTGAACACCGTGAACTTATCAAGTTAATTCTTTTGGCATTCAACATCGGGTGCGGATCAACGTGTTGTGTAATCAAGAGGTCATTCAAACACTGTTTTTGTTTGGTTGCTTGATTCATTAATTCTTGGTTCAAACTCAAAATCGGGACTATTATTTGGGCTTTCTTAGGATCTTCAATCTCGTTGTGGGTTGCGTAGTATTCGTTGCTACGTGGTTCTCATCAAGTAGATTTTGTGGGTGAAGCCTAACTTGCTAGTTATATTCTCCACATAGTGCCTGTATAAGTTTGTACAATGCAATTCACAACTTTCATTGCTCGAGTCGCTCTTATATTCTATGTTACTCTTCGTCATTTGATTCCTCACACCTTCAGTCAAATTTCAATTAAAAAGAGGATTTTAGGCTATTTACATGGTATAAGTAGTCCATTGAGATTCCCGCCGGGAGTGCTCTCAGGCTTTCTTCAGGCATAGTGGAGAGAACATGGAGGGAAGAGTGAGTACAAACAGCAGACTACCTTATTTTATCACCAAATACCCACCATTTTGTTGTGTTTACACTGTAGATTTATGATGTTTTAAAAAATTCCCAACTGTTAATAGACAGCAGGGAAGCATGCAAAGGTATCGGTTTCTTCTTTTTTGTCCTTCGACCAGATCTAAGTTGATTCTTAGAATATAAAAACAATTGCAATTTTTTGCGATGCATTTATAGCATGTTTCGTACAGTCAACTCAAACTTAACACAGACCAGACAAGATAACTCCTGAATTTTATTACGTGCTTTTGTTCTTTAGTCTATATATATATTTGTTTGTTATGGCCACTTCTCTTTTTGAGTTTTGGCTTACCTTTTCTTTATTCTTCTGTACTTTCACTGTACAAATTTTATACCCACACACCATTTTATTAAAGTCTCTCTGGTTCACAGACTTACGTCCTAATTGCCAGTAATTGTTTTTGTTTTATTGTGCCCTAAATTCCTTTTGTTGTCTGCTTCACCAATTTGTTTTGTACCATAAATAAATACAATTATACTAAAGAAAAATCAAAACAAAAGAAGCAGATGACATATTATCTTACCAACCCCAACAACCAATTCTTAGTCAACTCCTCGAACTTCATTATTAATGGCTGCTTTTTTCAAGTCCAAATTGGTAAGAAAATACTATTTCTCTTAATCACAATCAAAAGGGGACCAGCCAGATTTATAATTTTTACACAATTTTTTTTTTTTAAAGTATAACTTATTAAAAAATCGGCATATTTAAATTTTACATCGATAAAATTCATAAACATCATTTAAAATTTTAATTTATTAGAGACATCCTCATGAAATAAATGTAAGTCGGACCATATTTTGAGGGTGTTTGGTGGAAATTAAAATTAGATTTTTATTAAATTATGATAGAAGTTTTTGAAATGTGTAGTTAAAAAGTTGTGAGATCATGAAAGATGTGATTAATATTGACGGTTTGACTTTAACTTAAATTAAAATCTGATTTTAATACGTACCAAACAAGGCCTTTTAACATTCTTGCCTACTCAATATAATTTGTAATCTAATTACAATGGATAATAGAGTATAGAAGAGTAGTATTCTCTTTTCAAACAATACCATCAAGAATACCAAATTTCTAAACCATGAAAAGTAGTAGTATTTACGCTAATCCCACAATAATGGCGAATTTCGTAACTACTACTTGAAATCAGTGAAGATAAAAAGTGGGTTAATTGAGATTTGTGCAGAGGTCATAACAATAAGCAAGCAAATTCCGTTTGCTTGACGAAGAAGCTCAAAGTCTTAAAAAAAAGGTTCAACAAAATCTTGAATTTCACATTCTACAACTACTTTACCCCCAGATTCCTATCAACTTTTTTCTTTATTCCTGTACGAGCTAGCTACAAAAAGAGGCCAAATTACAAAATATAATGCCGTTGGATCAGAGGAACGTTGAGTTATAGAGGAATTATGTACTAGTTTTTAAGCTTCTGATCAATTCCCACCTTCAGAATTATGCAAATCACTGAAGGTACTCTCTTCCTCTCTCTAAACCCATTATTTTATGTATCTGTTATTTCATGTATTTACTTTTTACGTATGGATTTTCGGGTTCTGTTTATACAGTGTGGTAAATGGCAATTAGTCTGTTATCTTGTTTTGTGGGTTCTGATAATTTGCAAGTTGTCTCACTTCTGTCAAGAACCATGTCTGTTCATTGCATTCTCGATTCCAAAGAATGAATGATTGAAAAAACTGATTCTATGTTTCTAACACAATGTGTGTGTCAATGTTAACGACAACAAACTGAGTTTTATTTCCTGTAAATTTGAGGATGACTACGTGGTTGTTTGGTTCGTTCAATTCAGTTCACTCTAACTTATATTGTAAAATCCTAAACAACTAGATCACCAACTTAGATCTAGCAAGCGAAGGCTAAGCCACGCTTATAATAGAAAATTGCTGGGATAAATCTCAAATGGCTAACAAGTGTGGCATCTATGATGAGTGCTGCCTTCGGAAATTGGGGAAAAAGAGGAAAAGAAATTATTGCTGACAATTTCTTGATTTAGGAACTTTTAAATTTTTCATGTTAGTATCCTACAAAAATTTACTTCAGAAATTGCTTATCTTTGTATGATTATATATTTGGAATTTGAGATAGTATAGTACTTGCTATCATGCATACAGAATGTTGCCCCCTCTATATTCAAAGCATATGGTACCATTTCACTTTGCATTTGTTTGGGGGACAGTATTCATCGTGCCTAACAAACTTGTATCTTCAGGTAAAATCAGAGTATAGCTTACATTGGCTGCATTTATAATAAAATTGGTGTTTCTTTTAGAAGGTATTCTGATAAGCTTTGAATCTTCCTTAGGAGGCACCTAGTTAATATATCTGCTCCATTCGATGCATTTTTACAGTAGGTCATTTTTGAGAAGAAGTCCTTATGTTTCTATGACATACTTTTGCATAGATTTGTGTTTGCTGCACAGTATTGATGTGGCTCTTTCTCATATTCGTTTGGTTTTTTAATATGTATTCACTTCTTTCTTTTCTTGGCAGGAAGAAACCTTTATCAGAAGCTTTTCTCTGGTTAAAACTGCAAGAAATATTCTATGGCCTCAAAAGGAGAATAGCTAATGCTGAAAACAAATTCATGATCAGTATCATTCCCAGATTAAACCAAAGAATGATGGAGTTACATTCATCTTTTTATGTACTATCGTTTTGCTTGTTCATATTCCTTGTACCAACAATTATTGCAGACCTAAAGTCAGATAGAAAGGCTCTTCTTGATTTTGTTTCTGGTGTACCTCATGCACGGAGACTCAATTGGAACACTAATACTTCAGTTTGCACATCTTGGTCTGGAGTCATTTGCAGTCCAAATGGTACTCGGGTAGTGGAGCTCCGGCTTCCTGGAATTGGACTCCTTGGTCCTGTTCCACAAAATACCTTAGGTAGGTTAGATGCACTCAAGACTCTCAGCCTTCGATCCAATCTCCTGGACGGGAATCTTCCATCTGATATCCTCTCTCTTCCTTCCCTCCGCTACGTATACCTCCAGCAAAACAATTTCTCAGGTGACATACCTTCCTCTCTTTCTAGACAACTAAATGTGATTGACTTTTCCTTCAACTCTTTAGCTGGGAACATTCCAATCACAATTCAAAATTTGACAAGTCTCACTGTTTTGAACCTACAGAACAATTCTCTCACGGGTTCCATTCCTGATTTCGACCTTCCAATGCTTAAACAATTGAATTTAAGCAATAATCGACTGAATGGCTCAATTCCATCATCCCTCAAAGCATACCCTGCTTCCTCATTCATAGGAAACTCTAAGTTGTGTGGGAAGCCCTTGAGTAAATGTTCTTCTATAACACCTTCACCTTCTCCTTCTCCCTCTCCCTCTCCCTCTCCCTCACCTTCTCCCTCTGCCCCTTCCTCTCCCTCTCCCTCTGCATCTCTTTCTCCTCCTGAAGCTACCTTTCCTTTATCTCCTTCTTCGTCTGTCCAGCCATTTTCACCATTGGTTCCTGAAAAGCAAAAATCCAAGAAAAAGTTGAACAAAGGGACTACAATTGCCATTGTAGCAGGGGGTTCTGCAGTGCTATTTGTCCTAGTTTTAGCGATGTTGGTATATTGTGTGAAGAAAAAGAAAACTGCTGGAGGCGGTGTACCAAATGGGAAGCCCTTACATGGAGGAAGAAGCGAGAAACCTAAGGAAGACTTCAGCAGTGGAGTCCAAGGCTCAGAAAAGAACAAATTGGCTTTCATAGAAGGCTGTTCCTACAATTTCAATCTTGAGGATTTATTGAGAGCCTCGGCTGAGGTGCTGGGTAAGGGAAGCTATGGTACAACATACAAGGCTATCTTAGAGGATGGAACAATGGTGGCTGTGAAGCGTCTCAAAGAAGTTTTTTCTGGGAAAAGAGAGTTTGAACAACAGATGAAGACTATTGGGAGGATAGATCAACACCCAAATGTTGTTTCCCTTTGTGCTTATTACTACTCCAAGGATGAGAAACTCCTAGTCTATGACTACATAGCTAATGGTAGCTTGTCCACACTATTACACGGTATTCCACCTCCTCTTAAAAGATAATTTATGTGAAATAGGATAAAGTTATTGCTAATGCAGAAGATTCAGGGCAAAAAACGTACAAATGCATAATTAAAAGAGTTAGCATTGTGCCCTTGAAATGGTGAGCCTTACTTCAAACAAGCATCACAGATCATTGAAATAATTATGTTAACATATAGAAATGCATGTTCTGGTTAAGCTGTAGTTGATTCACCATCCCAGATATGCACTGAATTACTATAGAACTAGGTCCAAGCAGATTGAGGTTACATAGTGCATGCAAAATAATGAATTTAACCTTCGAGAGTGGATGTGGTAATTCATTATCATTAACTTGAAAGCAATTTTTGGCATATCTGGTTTCGTCAAGAATTTACCAGCATGTTTATCCTGAAATTTGCAGGAAACAGGGAGTCTGGAATAACACTTGATTGGGAATCGAGATTGAAAATTTCTTTTGGAGCAGCAAAGGGAGTTGCACATATTCATTCGGTTGCTGTTGGGAAATTGACCCATGGAAATATTAAGTCTTCCAATGTTCTCCTTAACCAAGACTTAAATGGCTGCGTCTCAGATTTTGGTCTTACTCCTCTCATGGGACTCCCCACGGTTCCATCAAGAAGTGCGGGATATCGAGCACCTGAAGCAATTGAAAATAAGAAATCCACCCAAAAGTCTGATGTCTACAGCTTTGGTGTTCTCCTCCTGGAATTGCTCACTGGTAAAGCTCCAGTTCAGTCACCTGGTCATGACGAAGTAGTAGATCTACCACGATGGGTCCAGTCTGTCGTGAGAGAAGAATGGACAGCAGAGGTTTTTGATGCCGATTTGATGAAGTATCAAAATATTGAAGAAGAAATGGTGCAAATGCTTCAGATTGCTATGGCGTGTGTTGTGAAGGTGCCTGAGATGAGACCTACAATGGATGAAGTTGTTAGGATGATAGAGGACATCCGGCAATCTGATTCCGAGAACCGACCATCATCAGGGAAGTCCGTGAGCCCGATTAGTCCAACAGTGTAAAGATTGCTGGTGTCAGTTGCCATAGTAATTCTTCTCTTTCCTTTTCACTGGAAAAAAAGTGTGTTCATAGTATTCAAGTGTAAGTTGCTATTACCTTAGAATGTGTCTGATTATTCACTTCTTTAGGATTCGTATCTCCAATGTCCACTTGTGCTTAACTCTTCAGAATCCATTTTAAAGTTCAGTCTATGTTTACCATTTACCAATCAATATACTCTGTTTAGACTTTCTGCACTTTCCATCAACATTGTTGCAGATAATTAATTTGAGACGGCTGAAATTACATTTAGCTTCGTATAATTTGTTAGAATTTGAGTGTGACCCGATTTCTTTATTGAAGTAATTGAAAAATTCTAATTAAACTGTACGTCAAGAGTAATTCAGATTGGAATGCTATTGGAGTTGTATTCAAGTTGAAATTTTATTTGGTAGTCCTATTGGAAGTTGAAATTTGTATTGGACTTGAAAATGTTGAAATTATGGATCGGGAAGAAAAGTCGTCGCATTTTCGCTAGTCCACCACTAGAGCAACACCTGCAGGTTTTCTCTCTAAACTTAGTCACGTGCCTGTGCTCGAGCGACGGACTTGTCGCTAGCTTATTGCTTGAACGACGGGGTTATCCGGCCCAGGGGCTTTTAACGTTTTAACATTTTATTTTTTTGGCATTCTACTTTAACTACAATTCCTCTATTAGGATTTGAACGTCCCCTATATGTTTCCTATAAATATTAGGTTCTTCTGTACAATTTTATAAGTGTGTGAGAAAAGTGATTACTAACTTTTAAAATCATTGTAATATTTCTACATCTTCATTATTTATGGCGTAATAAAATCTCCTAATTCCTCTACCATATTTTCTTGTTTTTTTTTTATTCTTTTGCTTGCGATCTTATACTTCATATTTTGTTATATAACTTCAACATCTCAATCCGGTGATTGATTTCATATGAAGTGGTATCGAGCAGCACGTGATTCTTGAATTCCCAACAATTGGTATCGGAGATTCTGGGTATAATTAACAAAAAAAAGTGGTATCAGAGCCTAGGTTCAGCAGTTCCGCAAGAGTGTGGGGTTAGATCGGTTCGAGATTTTTGTTCGTGATGACTTCCATTAAGTATGACATTCCGCTTTTGGATGATGAAGAAGGATCATTAAAAGATCACATGACTGTATTTAAGGAGATAGTCGCTGATTTGAAAACTTTGGAAGTA
>CAIGRS010172825.1:0-17456 GCA_903798395.1 Fraxinus floribunda | reverse complement strand
GAAGAAGATATTTAAAATATCAACACAACCCAATAGTCAACAAAGAAGGCTCAATCACTGTAGCAAATAACCCGTATAAGAGGTCGGTTACTGTAGCAAATTCAGTTTACAAGAAGATAAAGATATTTATTAAAATATATATATCTGGAACTCAAATAACAATTAGTCAACAAATAACGGCAGTTAACTGTTGTAAAATCAGTTTGAAACATGGCAAGTGTAAAAACTCATGTGACAAAAATGAATAGTGAATTGAAGGATGGCTCTTTTAATAGAGGAGTGAACAAATAACGGCAGTTAACTGTTGTAAAATCAGTTTGAAACATGACAAGTGTGAAAATTCATGTGACAAAAATGAATAGTGAATTGAAGGATGACTTTTTTAATAGAGGACTAATTACTCACCTGTGATTTTAAAATGAATATTTTCCAGTCACTTTTACTCCCAATCCAATTTCCCCTTCCCCTTCCCCTTCCCGATTCCCGTATGCCCTTTTTTCCACCCATTTTTCCTCCCACACTCCAACCCACTCATAAAAAATGCAGTCTTCGATTATTAGTTGTTTGGTCTCACTTATATCTGTTTTCTTCATTCAATTCACTCTGTTTATGCTTTCTTTTTTCCTACCTACCTCTTCCCTCATCACTCTCCTTCCTCTCACAGGTCTGAATCTGCTTCTCTTTCTCTTTACACGGTTGTATAATCACTAATTTTTATGTATAATTACTTCCTTTGTACTTAACTGTGTCCATTTCATTTTTCTGTTTGAACTGATTCCAGCTCTGTTGATTGTAATTGTTGTGGGTTTGGGGAGATGCTGCAAGAGGCTCGTGGGTGTGAAAGCATCTGCCCCGGCTTTCGTTTTCTTTAGCATACTCTTTATATGGGTTGTTCATGTTTGTGTGATTCGACAAGGTACTTTTCTCCAATGTTCGAATTGAAGAACAACCTTTTATTTTCTAGTCTCATGATTTCTTGATATTGTCAGTCAAAAGCTGATTAAGCGGGGATACTGATTTGAGTTCTCATTTTCGTAATCCATTATCCGCGGGATTTGATGATTTCCCAATGAGAGAGCTGATAGAATCAATAAATTCCAAATTAAGGGATATTACATAAATCTGTTGGAGATCGGTAGAGAGGATCGAGATGAAAAAGAAAAATGAAATTAATCCTGTATAAATATTGAAGAAGACTATCTGTATAATACCCGCATGTAGAAATGTTGATGAGAATCCCTTCAATTTCTTGAGATAACTCAGCGACAGTAGGAAGATTGATTAAACGTTTTTTCTTTTCTTTTCAAGGCCAGTACTTTTAATTCAAGATCCTGTCTTTTCTAGGATAATTTCAGATGTTTACCTTTTGTTGCAGTCACTTCATTTGTGGTGGACACTGTCTTCAACATAGAGATTGGCATGCTGATAGTTGGTTTATATTGGTCAGTTTTTTGTGTGCTTATACGAGGGATACATGTATATGACGAATTGGGAAGAATAGAACTTTAACTTCATGGACATTGAGTTCTATCCATAATTCATGCATTATACTGAAAAAAGACGTGCTTGGTTGCAGTATTATGTCAAGCGACCCTGGTTTTGTTAGACATGATTCTTCCTATCACGAAATTTCTCTCAGTGAAGTTGAAGCCCACAGAGAGGTTGCACTAGTTGATAAAGTTCTTTTATTGGACTAGCACATTATGTATATTGATCTAGTCTTCTTTCATAGGAATTAGACCCTTCAACTTATCCCACGCAACAAGAATCTCATGCTGAAGAGGTAAGATTTTTACAGTTTTTTATTCTCTTAAATTGAAGATTAACAAGTCACTTAGCATTTGCACGCATTAAATTCAGATTTATTACTCAATCTAGGCTTCAGTGTCTCGAAGTTCAGCCAACTTGGTGGTCCAACAAGAGTCATATCCAAAAGTTGTAGGTCATTCTGATGCCTTGGTAGTGTTTGGTAATTGACTAACATATGTTGCTTGATTATTTATTAGGGGGTTTCTTTGGTCTTGATGGGTTCTAATTTCTGGCTTAGTATCGAGCAACTTCTAGCAAATTTGTAATAAGTACTTTTAAAATACACATCAGGTTCATAATCCTCCCCAAGAAATGTGTATTAAGGCAAATAGTATTGTAACAGTCGTTGAAATTCATCTATTTTTGCTCCATCCTTTATAAAAAATAGAGTGAGTGTTTTTTGACTATTTTGTTTTAATAAGGCTTTGCAATATTAGCTGCAGATATTTCTCAATTGTACTCAAACTTTCTTTCATGCTTAACAGCAGGGTTTGATTGTACGGAGGGGTAGATATTGCAGGCACTGTGATGCATATGTGACGGGTTTTGATCACCATTGTCCAGCTTTTGGAAACTGTATAGGTAATAACAACTTTCCTGGGTCATCTGATACATTGTCTGGGTGATAAAACTATTTCAATCAGCGTACATTGAGTTTTAATTGCATAGATAATTGTAACCAGAAGCAATGTCCACGTGCAGGTCAAAAGAATCATTTCGTCTTTGTACTGATCCTTATTGGATTTTTAATATCTGAGGCTTCATATGTTGCATGTGCATCTCAGTGTAAGTTTGTTGTTTCTGCTTTTTTTGATGTATCAAATGCCAAAAAATACATTTATGAAAAGATGATTTGAATATTTTACAATTTGGAAGGAACGCAAAAGGCTTGCTGTAGAAGAATTCACGTAGGGAGAGATAAGGAAATAATATTTATATAAAAATACTTTTAACAAGTATGAGAAACTAGGAAGGAGAAGGTGGGTTTCTTGGTTCAGCTTCTGTTCTTGTATGTGCTATTGTAACCTCTCATCATTGTCCTCAGTATTCGTGCTTCTACAGCTTATTTAGAAGTGTACCTCTGTTATGTAGTGACTGGGAATGCTATAACAAGTTTCAGTAAGCATAATATGGCACTGAAACTTGGCTTTAAAACAGACCCTTAGTTTGACCTCTCCACATGCAATTGAAGGTTTCACGTGAGAGGTAATCTTGGAGCTTCTCCAACATCAGAAAATTAAAATCGTAAAATTTATGACCAATGCTTTTACAATTCCTTGTAAAATGGAGTTCCCAAATGCTAGATTTAGAATTTGACTTGCAATTCAACTTCCTTTGCCCAATTCCATGTAGAACTTCATGCACGAGCTTATATGAGTTCTTTATATCAGACATACATGGGAACAGAAAAATTACTGTAATAGATTTCACACATTTAGTGTTGACTTTGATTGGCTATGAGTAAATAAAATTTTGGATGTTATAATGCTAAAATAATGTGGCTTGAATGCAGTATGTATCTGGCCAAGACTGAACTTTTATTTGGGAGGGAATAGGGCCCTGGTTTAAAATTCACTTAGTTATATTGCCCAAAAACACCTGTTTGTATTTCTTAACATGTATGATTATTCTGATTGAAGAAAGTTCAACTCCTAAGGTACCCTTCGGTTTTTTCTTTTGTTCTTTGCCTATTAATCTTTTCATTGTTCTACTGAATTATAGTTGCTGCAAGATTTCAGTCCTTGGATGAAGTTAAAAAGGTGGTATGTTGTTACTCTCTAGCTTAATCCTCCTGATACACATGGGATTGTATTATTTCATGATCTATGCTTGTGTATGCATTACTATCTAGTTTTGTGACTGTACTTTTGCATGGTATAGGCTCATAATGCCATTCTTTTGTTGATTTTGTAGACTTCTGCTTCAAGAAGTTTGGCCATTAGTACAATGTTGTTTTCTTTGTTTCAAGTTCTTTGGCAGGTGCCCCTTTTTCTACTTCCTCTATGTATCAACGAATTAGAGTTTTTGAATGATGTGTTAACAGAAAATGTTAGACAGAGAAAAAATGGCTTATGCTAATCTGATAATAATTCTTGGTGAGCTTTGTAGGTGGTCTTTATAATGTGGCATTTGTATTGTGCATGTTTTAACATCAAAACTGATGAGTGGGTAAGTTCTATATTTATGCATCTGGAAATTAAAGTACTTCCTATGTCTCTTTTGTGTTAAATCTAGGTCAGGACATGTTCTTCTTTTAATATTTTTTAATTTATTTTAATTTTCTTGGGGACGGGATGGGGTTGCCATCAACAAGAAGTTGGTAATGGGTGGATATATGGAGGGATGTGAGATTGGTCATTTTCCCACATCAAGTACATGTTTGGATTCAGAGTCCTGGAAGTGAGTTTCATGATATACATATTTTGAACCGCTTGCTGAGTATTTTATTTGTTAATTGAGGAAAAACTAATTCCAATTTTTGAAATAAGGTGCATATGAAAATGGAGAAATCTCCTTGAAGTTCATCCTCAAGACTATTTTATTCTGAACTGCAATCTGTATTTAGATTTCTATCTACTTTTTCTGTAAGAAGCTCTCTTCGAAAGGATCATATATCACTTCTTTGACAAAGGAAATGAGTGTCAATCGAGGTGGAAAATCATACTGGGAGCTTGTTTGGCTAAGCTCAAAATATTTAGTTATAAAATAAGTTTACTTGTAAGTAAATAAGTAGTTTTTTTATGTATCAAAATTGGAAATAAATAAGCTATTGAAAGTAAGGCAAGAGTTAGTTTGAAAACATGTAATTTTTTACTTGAAAAGTAAAGAAATGGTAACTTATTCGAACAGCTTGAATTATACTTTACCTATGAGTAAAGAAAACATAACTTATTCAAACATGTTTGGAAACAAACGTGATATTACACGTTAAATTTTGCAGTGACGACAAATTTACTTAAAGAGAACACTTGAGTGTCTTTCAGCTAAACTTGCGCTCTGTGATTCAGCCATACTGCGCTCTGTGATTCAGCCATTTGTTTATCCGAGTTCAGTGGATTTATTGTGATTACTTGTGTTGTGTGTATGTAATTGTTGACCTAAAAGTTCATTTTTGCAGATAAATTGGAAGACATATCCAGAATTCCATGCTAAGGTTGTCTCTGATGCAGGTAATTTACTAGAACTGTTTCTCTTATGATATGGTGTTATGCTCTAATTTTGTTCTTGCTCATTTTATCCTCCATTTTTGTCTAGGCCAACTGGCCCAACCCCAAATTGGCCTGCAGTTTAAGAATCCATATGACAAAGGAATTCTGAGGAATCTGAAGGAGTTCCTGACAGCAATAGGATAATGTTCGTGTATCTTTTTGTGTATAACTTGTGTTGTTTTACAACATTAAACTGCTTCCTTGACTTGGTCATGCAGGCACGCATGGATTTCTTGATGAGGAGTGAGAGTTCACAGGTTCACGATTGATGACATTATCAAGTGTCAAAGATGGGTGAAGGAGACGAGGCTTCTGCGTGCTGGAGAAAAAGGGTTGCAGCCGTTTCTTCAATTTGAAGACTAGGGAATTCTCTCCTTACCAGCACTGATGATACGATTGGTTATAGGAGAGTTTGCGCACACTATTTTCTCCAAAATAAAGAAACAAAAATTGTAACAGGGAGGAATTGTTGTACTTTTTGATTTTCCATTTTAACTAAGGATGTTGTGATTCCATAAACGATTTTATTGCAATATATTGCCTTCAATGTTTTTCAGCCATTCGTTCGCTGTCCTCGAACTACTTGAATATTCCTTTTACTACAGTTTGGTAGGGTCTTAACTATTAACACGGCTCTTGATTAGGGGAATAGTCAGCCTGAGTCGGGTCCGGGCTGGACTGTTAATTTTTTAACGAAACGTAAACCTGTCTCGAAAATGATGCAGTCCAATAGCAGTCGCGACTGACCCAGCATGAGCCGCATATGGAAAAAATTGTGCTAGCCGGACACGGCCATTTGTACCGAATTAATCTATTTGTACAACTTAGATGACAAATTGGATGACACTGTTGCGTATTGTTAAAAATCTAGTGGTTTCAAAAACAAGTTGATGTGAAAACAATCCAATAAGTGAATGTCAATGTCAATGTCATGTTGTAAATTATGATTGTACGCCAAGTATGATTGCTTTTCACATGGAGGATGGATATTAGAAACAGTCTAAAGTGCATATTTGACAAAGCTTAAATTATAGTTTAAACTGATCAAATATATTTTTTATCAATAAAGTTAAAGGTACATTTTTTTCTTGATATTGTTTTTTGGAAAATTGTGGATGAGAAGATTGTTTTTATTTTTAAACTGTCAAATGGTGTTTTGTCACATGACACGATGTAAAAGATGGTGTAAATGTAGCATGATTGATTTTTTATTCACATTTTATAAAATCAACAATTTATAATCAATTAAGAGCACTCCCAAACATGTTGTAATTGGCTTATTGAATGGAAGCTTTTGTCAGCAAGGAATGTAAGTTTATATTTAGTGATGGCAAAAAAATCTGTCCTGACAGGTTGGCCACCCCGTGAAGAATAAAAAAAATAATTAACTACAAAATTAAAAATAAAAAATAAAAAATTAGTTAACTGAAATTTTTTGAAAAAAAAAAAAGATAAATGGGCCCCGAACCCGCCCCCATTGTCATCTCTAATTTGAAAATAAAATCTCTCCATCGGTCTCTCTCTTCGATGAGCGCTTTTGCCACAACCCCACTTTTCTCTTGCATCCTGAAAATTGACAGGCATCATTGTATGTAAGAACATCTGTTACTTGTCTGGTGTCCCATAAGTAATGTAGAAGCCGTTTCTTGATTGTCTCTTCTAGCATCTTTGATGGGGTTTAAGTAACAGTAAAACCATCCATTCTAGCATCTTTATGAGATGATATTTCACTCTCCTACATCATAAAGTCAGATCAGGTCCCATTGTAACCAAAAGTTGCCACATCGTCCTCTCCAATTATCATGCAGAGACTTGTCGTGGCATCGTCGGACTTATCATGGGCATATGCCGACAAGGATCAATTTGTTTGAAATTGACATAACACCACTGAAAGGATGCCATGCCGGCCCCAATGGGAGGATGACTCTAGGAGAACGTGTTCGATTGTGTTTAGTTGCATATCTTATAAATCGAGTTAAAATAATGTCATCTATCCCTTGTGGTGATCATCTTAAGTACATTTCAGTGTCACATAGACCGATAATAATCACCAGTTTATAGCATTACTCCTCGAGTAATGTTTTTGGCATTCAAAATGTTCGATTTGAGCTTTTGCGGCACTTATTGTTTACCTCACATGAGTAGTTCATTGAACGTTCAAATCAGTAATGAAAAGAAAAAACGATACAAAAGTAATACTGAAGCAGAACTAGATTTGTTCCAAATAAATAGATTTGTGAATTCCACGAAGCATTATATCCAACACCAGATGTAACATTCGGACTCTACAAGTCCACCAGAGGGCACCACCGGCAGCCATTCTTGTTTCAAAGTCACCAAGTCAAATAACCTTTTTGACATTAGGAAAATAAAATAAGCAATAGGCATACAAAACAAGAAATTAAGGAGGATACATTTTTGAAAGGATGATTCAATAACACTTAAACAAATATAAAAGTAAAAGAGCATCTCTCTTTTTCATACTAATAAGGTAGGCTTTCAAGCCATTGCTTGCTGTTTTTTTCCAATAGATAGTAGTCGTCAAGTAAGATAAGTTTACTTTTAAATATAATCGAGTTTCTAGTGTAAGGATCAAGATCTTGTCTCAACCGTACCTATTCATACTGTTAGCTTGGGAGAGCATATGCTCATCTTGCCCCTCAAGTATTTCTCTCACTGTTAGCAACAGATTTGATAAATATTCATAACTTTCGGATAGAGTATTAGAATGTAAAGATCCATTAGATGCATGTCCTACCGAGATGGATTGTTACTTGCTCTCATCTTGCCTAGTACGGCTAAGGCAAGAACCCGTAAAGAGGATTCCAATCGCTAAAATTAGGATCTCAGGTGAGGAGGAAACGACGCACTTTCACCTTAATCGAAAGGGAAATGAGTTTCTTACCTAGTTCAGCCTTTACTCAATTAAATCATAGATACCAACAATGGTTAAAGTACATAGAAAATACATGGCAATGTCTAACCACGTGGCATCATTGAGGTTAATCAGTGTCTCCGGGTCCCATGATAGGTAAACCTTATCTCACTGTCTGAATATGTATAACCAGAATATTAGAGGACAATACAAATACATTAAACCAAAAGAGGTACAATGATCACAGCCGTTGAACAATTTCATTCTTCTCACAAATTATTGTTTTTTATTTTTCCTCATTTGTTTCTTACAAGGAACAACACTGAATACAATAATTCATACATTAGGTGGGATCAAATTTCTTGCATCACTTGCTTCAATCTCATGTTTACATCACATGTACCCACCACACAATTAAGAATATTTTAAATCTTAATAAAAACTGAAAAAAGAATTCTTCCTACTGAAAAAGCCTAATCTTCTTCAAGTCGAAGTAATACTAATGCAACAACCCACACAAATAATATACTTGCATTTGCTTATTTCCCAAATCTACAAATTCTTGATGCCAAAGTGTCAAGGCTCTGGCTTATCAAGAAATTCATTTTCAGCAGCAATTCTGCCCGAGCCACGGCCCATTTTCCCAAACGAGCCTACTGCCGATAAACCTTTGAAACTGCTACTGCCCTCACTGAAGTTCCGGGACCTTCTAGATCTTCTCGGCTTTGAGAAGTTGGCATCATGGTCGGTTTCGTTGTCGGGTTTAACCTTGGCAACGACCAACTGAATAATGTTACTTCTGCAAAATGGGCAAACTGGTATGGAAGGACATGCCGTTGTCGGGTTGGGCTTGTTGTGGCAGCACAAGGCCAGTGTGCATTGTGCGCACATTTGGTGGCCACATTCTTGAACCTCAATTGTACATACTTGATCGAAACATATGCAGCAAAGATCTGTATCGCTAGCCTGCACGAGATTGTCTCCAAATTATCCTAGTTTTTCTTACACGGCGTTTGCAATAAAGCAAAAGACATATTGATGTTCATTTAAATCATCGTTTAAGCAAGAATCTCGAGAAAGAATAGTCCCAACAAACAATAGACAGTTCAAATTCATTAGAAAGTGAAATTGATGATAAAGAGAGGACAATCACCTCGGATACATTGTCATCAAGTCCAGAATCAGAATACGATGGAGATGGTAGTGAATAAACTGTTCCTTTTAGGACGGCCTTTTCCCTCTCTCTGTTAGCCTCCATTAAAGCATGTTCCAACAGAGCTTTTGCCTCCTGATTAAGCTCGCTTATGAACTTCAAAGGCGATGGCCAGACAAGAGGCTCAGCGGATGAAGGATTCAGCAAAGCTGCACATGCTCCATGGTGATGCCGTAGAGCCACTACATAAGGTATTCTCCTAAATCATGTTCGTGAGGGCTACAATATTAGATCTATGACTACTGAAAGTCGTTTCTCTGAAGAAAAAATTGTATCAAAATTATGAAATTTTATGTAATCGAGAGAGACAGAATCTTTGTTTTGCACTCTAGCTTCTGTTCTGACATATGATAAAAGCAAAATTCATTATTTTGACAGGAATACATAAAATTATTGTTCTAAAACTCATTCCTTGGTTATAAGCATGTGAAAAATGTTAAATGACGAAGTAAGAATTTTATTAAAGAGAGTGACAAATGATCTATCTAAATCAATATGGAAACACCCAAGTGGAAAATTAAATAAGAAATAGAAAGATACCCTGATGCATCTCTTTGAAGTCGATCAGCACCCCAGGCCAACAATTCGCGGATGCAATCAAGAGAACCACCTCTTGCAGCCAAATGAAGGGCAGTGCTGCCTGGAAAGCTGTAAACAAGAAATCGTCAATCCAAAATCTGCTCGACACAAACTGAGGGAAAGTCTACAATAGACATGATAATAAGATTACCCATATCCACTGGTTGAAGCACAGACAAGAGCGCCATTGTCTAATAATATATGAACACATTCAGGCCGTATTTGGCGGGCCGCCAAGTGCAGAGGGGTTGCTCCTTTGCCATCTCTAATATTCACGAAACGAGCATATCCCCTGTAAATTCAATCAAAGTACATGGGATTCTAGAAAGCAAATGGGATACCAATTCTAGAGGAAAATAATGCCAAACACAATATATTCGATTGTAGACTACTGCGTTAATTTTTAGGTGTATTTTGGGGTTAAAGACTACATTGGATATTCCGTACATATTAGGCTGTCCTAATATTCTGACGTGAAAAGAATTTTTTTAGGATCTGAGAGTTGAAACCTGAATGGACGGGTGGACATGACTTTCAATTCGAGGGTGGACCATTATAAACCTGTGTGGAAGCTCGTGTGTGTCTCTGATTCCATTTTACTCAATATTTCTATTGTAATTGAGATTTAAGGCTTAGTTCCTAACAGATTAAAGTCAAATCTGAACCAAGAAACCTACCAAGAAAAAGCCACCTGGGAGGTGCGAGCAGTCATAAGAATAGCTTGAAGGCAATCAGAATGACCATAGTAAGCAGCATAGTGCAAGCAGGTCCTTCCATTTAGTGAATCAAACATTAAAATCTGGCCCAATATTCAAGATTAGCCCCGTCAATTATGAACACCAACACACGTGTAAATTCATATATATAAAGTCAGATTACGTGAAAATGCCTCGATAGAGAAGATAAGGGATTGGTAAAAAGCATACATTTGCCCCAGCTTCAACGAGTTTTTTCACACAGGAGATCTTTCCATGCATTGCAGCCAACATCAATGGAGTCTGAATTAAATAATCACACATATATCAGATAGTGATTCTCAAGAATCAATAACAAGATCAAATCAAATATTTACAGTCATTTCGAAGAGATCGAGATGAACACACCTGCTTGTGGCGATTCAATAAATCGGGATTGACAGATCGGTCCAACAGCATAGAAAGAATCTGAAATCCCCAAATCCGACAAATCAAAACCAGAAATGAGAAAAACATCAAAATTTCATCAACCAAGAAAAATTCGAAGAAGCCCACCTCGATTTGGCCATTAGCTGCAGCAATATGCAAAGCAGAGTGGCGATCATACACTGTAGAGCTATCAATAAGAGTTGGGTCCCTTTCCAGAACAACCTCAACAATCTTAAAATCTCCCAACTGCACAGCACTGAACAGCCCCTGCTCCTCACTGGTCCTGCAACTCAGCCCCTGACCCATTATCCCTTTAAAGATTTATATTTATTGTAATTGGGTTTTGTGTATGGATATGCAGGTGGTGGAGAACCTCCACCGGGACTCATGCACCGCCGTGTGAAGTGGCGGTGGGGTGGCGGAATAGGGGAGTACTTTACATATTGATTCATATATTTATGTTGATTATAGGAAGCTTGGAGCTGCCCGGGAAGGGAATGGGAGAAGGCGGGTAACTGACCGTGTCAGTAGCAAGGTGGGACAACGGGCAGCAGTCAGATATTTTTCGGGCAGTTAGATTCCCAAAATAATATAACAGTACCAGTTTCACACACTTGTAGTTGATTGTTCAAATTAATGTGCGGTGAAAATTGCAGCGAAGTTCTCTTACTATGAGTTTTGTGCAAATAAAACCTTAATATTTAATTTTTGAGAAGTGCTTCAGATCCAGGACCAAAACGGGCCCAATTCCAGGGGGCTGAGGTGGATGCACCTCGACCCTTGATTTGAATTCATGTGGGGCCCTTTTTTTTTATCACATCAGGGGCTGAGGTGTTGATAGCCCCTTGGATTTGGCTTGATCATTGAGCTTGGCCAAGCAGATTAATCCATAATTTTTTTAAAAAGAATTGAGATAGGGATCCAAAAAAATTTAAAAGAATCAAGAGTTGAACCGATCGTTAAAAAAATTAAGTCATTAAATAAAAAATGATGGTGAACCTATCACTTCTTGGGTTCCTTTTAAGTTTTAAAGGAATCTAAAAATTAATTTTTTCTCCCATAATTGGACAAGATTTTCAAATCATTCCTCTATTTTCAGTTAAATTGTCGTCTGATTTTAATAACGTGGTTTTTTAATAATAATAATAGGGACATAAAGGACTAAATTTACTGCAAATAGGAAATTTTGTGAATGAGAATGCTAAGAGTAAAAGGTTAAGGATTTATTTGCACGATATTAATAAGACAGGGACCCCTTCTTGCAATTTTCCTCAACATTTGCGTGAGTCAACGTTTGATGAGCGTTGATTGGTGTTTGTTTCTTGTCCAAATTCCAAGCTTTCACACCCTTATTAGAATGTTCAACGTAGGGTTTGATTAAAATAACGTCGTAAAAATGTATATTAATTAGAATTTACTTATGGATTACGCCACTTTGTTAGAGGGATTTTGAAAGATGCAAGTGTAGGTGGCGCATACGATTGGATGGAAAAATATTATGTGACATTATATCAACATATTTCATACCGTAGCATGCAGATTGCTTACTTATTATTCTATCGGGGTAATACATAATCGTTTATAAATTAGTTCACAAATGTTGAGGTGACATGAATTCTAAACATTATTTAATTGAAATAGGGTAAATGCAAGCCATGTTGTATCTATCAACGAGTCTGTAAATGAATTATGAAAACTCTATAATTTTTAATGAGCATTTGGAAAGCTATTTGAGAGCTCAAAAATACGTTTGCATATAAATGTATTTGTTTCGCTGCGATTAAAACTGATAGTTGGAGGGCCTTTCCCTATCCCTATCGCTATGCTATCCCTATACTGATTAGAGATCAAAAAAAAAAAAATTGTAGGTTAAATTTATATGGAGCTTAACGTTTTTTTGGTAATAGCCCTTCTTTAAAAAAGTTTTACTAACAAACTATCAGTATAAAGTTTTATTCATTATAATCATCCCAAAAAGACCCTATAAAATAATTTGGGATGACCTAATATCTCAAGTTTTTCTCAAAGGGTATGTTTGATTGGCCGAATTTTCTAGAGAACTAGGAAAATATTTTCCACTTTCCACTTTTTTTACTGTTTGATATGTGAAATTTTTCACGGAAAATATTTTCCACCTTACCCCCACACGTGTGCATTTTTCGGGTAATTCTGACTGCAATTTTATTTTATTTTTTGCAATGGAAACAAATGTCATACCCAATGGTAAAAAAAAAATTTCACTTTAATGGACATTTTTCATGTAAAATAAAGTCAAACGAACATTAAACTTTGATGAAAAAAATGATTTTTTAGGAAACAATTTTTTTCCCCCCTTTTTTTTTCTTTTTGGCAATGGAAACAAAATTTATAACCAATTGTGGAAAAAATTATCACTTTAATAGAATATTTCCATGTAAAACAAAGTCAAACGAATAGAAAATTTAAAAAAATTTCGGGTGGGAAATTATACCAATCAACCACACTTAATTAACAATTCCCTGTAAATAAAATTTAAAAAAATTTCGGGTGAAAAATTATATCAATCAAACACACTTTAATTAACAATTCCCTGCAAAACATTTTCTAGGCAATTATTTTCCCCGAAAATCATTATCTTTCCACTCATTTTTCACCATTGCAATCAAACGCACCCATAAAGCTAAAATGAACTAGGCAGATGTGAAATTTCATACTCTCCTAGTCTGATCCTCCAATCTTGGACGCGTCCTTGACCCGGAAACGCAATTAATACAAACAAGAAATAACAATTTTTTTGTTTTTTTTTATTTATCAGTAATTGCTGGTGTCAATTTGTCAACAATCCAATAAATTAATAATTCTAGTCTAGGAGATAAACTTGGAAAATTGAACTTGGATTGGTTGTCCGCGTGATTTTATAATTTCTTTATATTTCAACTTTGTCCTTTCAATAGGGTGTTGAATGAAGAAAAATAATTATATAGTTAAGTTAAGATTAATTATTTTATCACATGTGGATGAATTATTATATTTATTCATTCAAGAAAATGTCGACTCTCAACGGAATAAAAATATCTTGCAAAAGGATTAGTTTCTTTTTTGAATAAATTTTCTTGTAAAAGATAAAAATATCTGGTTCGAGTTTAAAGAGTGATATTTTTGCAAGTATAGATTTGTGAACAGAAAATAGGCCACGCAGCTTTTGAGTTGATAGATAAACATGCTAAAAGTTGGTTGAAACGTACTTGTCATGGTGCACCGTGGGCTAACTAAGTATTAATGTACAAGTTTTGAGCTTGCACATAGTATTTGGGGTGTACAATTTTGGATGTACGGTCAATATTTATATTGACAAAATTTCTAAATGACAGTCAAGCACAAACGCTATCTTAATCGACGAACGACAAATCATTCTTTTCATCGCATTCCTATCATTAATATTTTTTTTATTAGAGCATCTTGTCTTTGATAACAATTTTCATCCAAAAAGTCGGTTAAGAAAGTGTAAAACATACATATTTGTCCATTCTAAGTTTAAATAGGAAAAAATAATAAATACAAAATAATAATAACGGACACACGTAGGCCCCGTCTAAACGGGCAAATGAGACAGAGATTGGACGGGAGTCATTACCCCGAAGCGAATACGGGGAAAGTGTAGACTGCCTCGTTCAAGAGCATAAACATCGTCGTCACCACATCAAATTCAAAATCATCACCTCATTCACACAATCACAACTACAACGATTGCTTAATTGAAGGTTAATCTCCAAAAAGCACCAAGTCAACTAACTGGTCGTTGTACCATCGTGAGCAGCGGCAATTGAGCTTTGCTAGATCAATGCGTCGGTGCTTGCACCAATGAAGAGAGAAACCAACGGCCGATGGGAAGAAAAAGATAATGGAAAGCCAAAGATACTTCCTCCACTGACATCAACAGATGGAAAGCCATCACCATCCTGGCGGTGTCTAATGACGCACTGAGAGATCTTATGGAGAAGCATATAGGAGGTCTAGAAGGGTGTTTTGAGCAACCATGTGGTGTTGGACTATTATGATACCTTGAAACTTCAAAAATTGAAAAACAAATGTCTTTGAGGGTCGAGTCGAGAAAAAGGCAATCCTACCCTTCCCAAAATGCTAGATTCCCAAATTTCATTTTTTGGGAAAATGGAAAATCTAGTTCGGTGAGGAGCGAAGTAGTGATTTTCTGACAACATTCAACCTTGAGTTTGATTGGGACATTGGGTTGATCCCAAATACCGTGGCGATGCTTGATGATTTATGTAAAGATGGGTTGGTGCAATAGGCAATGAAGCTTTTTGGTTTAATGCGTGATGAGTGTACTATTCCAAAAGTGGTTGTCTACGCTACTGTAGTGGAAGGCTTTTTCAAGACACGAAAGCTAGAAGATGCAGTAAGAATTTTTAAGAAAATGCAGAGTGATGGGATCATTCCAAATGCATTTAGTTATATGGTTTTGACTCGGGGGCTTTGTAAAGGGAAAATTAAAGAGGTTGGAGGAAAACTATGAGCTTTGCATTAACATGTTGGAATAATGTCACTTTTTATTAAAAGGTATCTCCCAGTTGCCTTCTAAACAAATTCCGATTATGTATTGCTACATTCTCAACAGTTGTTCCGTTTTCATCGTGATCATCTTTTGACAATTGATAGGTGCATTTTGTACACTTATTTAGGTCATATTACTTGGATTTTATGTCATTAGATTATTAATTTCTACTTAATGTAGGTTACTATACTTTTGTTTTTAGTTATAGACTAGTTCAAAGTAATTGGAAAAGAAATAATGATAAAATGGAATGAAATCTACAATTTTGTGGATCAAAGTCTGCACTATAGAAATTGAGGACCAAATTGCATTAATTATAAAGATTGGATGATTTGGAGAAACACAAAGTTAATGGGCCTTGGTAGGAAGTTTATATTTGGCTGGACTTGCAATTGGCTGATGATGATGATGATGAAGAAGAAAAAAAGAGAGAAAATAATCAACTACAACACTTTGGCAGCTAAGAATTTATATATATACACACTCATGCAGACCGAAGAAAAGGAGAAGACGCAGAAAAAAAATACACCACGCAGGCGGCTGAAACTGGGTTGAAAACAAAGAAGGCAGCGACAGTTTTAGGAGCAAAAAGGAGAAAGATAAAGAAAGATATAAGAAAAAGGAGAAAAAATGTCAGGAATTACGGCAGTTTGGAAGAAAAGAAACAAAGGTATCAATTAATAATTTAATATTATAATCTCACGCATTAGGAGCCGGCTTGTTTCTGAACAGGAAGTGGGGGGAGAAATTGATCAATATAGGCTCGTTCGATAGAGATTAAAATTGAAAAATTAGTCGTTATTATTGATTTTTATTAGACAAGTGGGGCCCAATAACGATCATATTTTCAATTTTAATTGAATTTTAATCCCTACCGAACGGGACCTATAGATATTCACGCAGTGGTTGGCAAAAGCAAAAAGAAGCAACTTCAACTCGAATTACTCACGTTTCGTTAATTTTTTGTGATGTTTTTCCACTTTTCCGTATTTAAATTCAACATTATGAGTGGTTAAATATTTTTATGTTAGGGTTAATGATGTAACTTAGACTTTTATTATATATTTAATTTCAAAAATTTCATGCATTTTTAATACGTGTTACTTAATTATTGTATGTTTAATGCTTTAATTATTTGCGCAGCAATTAATTGATTTAGGGATAATATTGAGATCGAGAAGTGATGTATAATTATAGCTCATGCAATAATTGACGTAGACATTATAAGAGATCGAGAAATAATTATAAGCTATGCGATCATTGTTGAATTCATATAGATAAATGTGTTCATATATGTGTGAATTTACATAGAGGCATAATAAGTCCAGGTATGTGAATAGATTTAGCGTTGCTCGAGAGAGATCGCTAACTACATCATGTTAATTCAATCGTTGGCATGTATAAAAAATGATTGAATAAATTGGAATTAAATGTATGATTAATAATCTACGTGAAATCGGAAATCCTAAATATCTAATCACATAATCTTATCTACAATCTTAATTTGAATTCGTTATTTTATTAAATAGTTCTTTATTTTTATTTTTATTTTTTAGAATATCGCTTAGAAAAAAAAACTTGATTTGATTATTAGTTACTATTTTAATTTAATTTTAAGTTAGATTGGTTTAAAATTTCATAGCAGATAATAGTTTTTGTGGGACGATATTCGAACTTCATAAATTTATTTTATTACTTGTTACGATCCGTACACTTGCAAAATTTTCACGAACAACAATCAACTCATTTCTAATACCATCACTTCTAACCCTTCATACCACATTTTAGACATGGCAAATATTACAACATCTACTTGTGCATACAACATGTCGTCACAACGTAACTTTGTGATAGCGTCAATCAATCCTGAATTAAGGTTGAAAAACACGTTAAGAAACTCTATTGGGAATATCCATGTAAGCAAATAAAGGTATGCGTTGTGTATTTTCCATCCCTTTTTTTTTATTGTTTTTTTTTTTTTTAATTTACGTCACCACTTTTTAATGAAATTATATAATTAAAAAAAATGATATTTTAAGGTTTTGATCGGTTTTTTGTTACTTTTTTGGATGTTAATCACTTTTTTCGAAATTCC
>CAIGRS010172795.1:0-11030 GCA_903798395.1 Fraxinus floribunda | reverse complement strand
ATTGGATCTCGAAGACCCATTTTATGTCGGTTGAAGGAAAAAGCAATAATTCTAGCCAAAGACAATAAACAAAGGCGTTATTTGGGAGGCAACCCAAAGTGAGTTAACTTTTTTACTATTTTTATTTTTGTATTCTTCTTTAGTTAGTTATTTGTGTCCTTTTCAATGCATTATACTTTACATTGGGAACAATGTAAGTTTTAAGTGTGGGAGAGGGAATTTTTGCTATGTTATTTTTATACTTTGACTTCAGGTCATATTTCCGTTCATTATGAATGAGAAAAAAATTTGAGACTGTGGTTTTAAATGGTTTTTGGTTATGTATGCAATGTGTTAGAGTCGATTAAACTTCTGAAGAATTTATAACATGATTGAATAAATGATCTTCCGACCTAGAGTTAATTAGTTCAGTTATTTTCTTTGATGATGGTAATAACTAAACGTTGTAGACAAAAAGTGAGTGAGATTTTGAGCCTTCTGACTTACATATCTATATCAATCTTACTATTTTCTTTCATGAGTGATATTCTTCCATGAATTTGCTTCTCTAGAACTTGTCTTGATTCTCTTCGAGACCATATTGATACATGCATGCATAAATGTGATTAAGGCCATCTTTGTTACATAAGTTAGCTACCTTAGCCAAATAGCCTACCCTGTAATTAATTTTGCCCTATGTCGAGCCCCTTTGAGCTTTATTATCTTTTCTTTTGTAAACCCAAGTTACAAGTTTTAAACCCTAAACACAATATCTTTACCCAAGCCATAGAGCTAGTGGAGTATTGTTCATCGTTCTGTTACATATGGGTGTGCGAAAGAATTAAGTACAGGGGTGCATGAAATTATGGTAGAACTATGATTGGTGGAATGGAATATATATTTCAATTTCAATTCAAGAATTCCATTGTGAGTGTGATATTGAAAGAAAAAAAAAAAGAAAAAGAAGAACAGAATTGATGGAGGAAGATCTATGTTTATAACTCCTCCCAACATTACAAGAAAGTGCTTGGTTTGTGTGAAATAGATACAAAGAAACTGTTTAGTGGAGTTATTGATCTTATGTATAGTTGAGCTTGAGTTAATTCGTTTGAATCCATTAGTTTTGATGACTTTTGAGTTACATATTTAGGTATTTCCCACCTTGACCCTAAGCCACATTACAACCTTTGAAAAGACCTTATGATTTGTATTATACGTGTGGTCTAATTTGCGGAGAATGATAAGCTATGCAAGCATATGGTAGATCATCTTCATTGGAATGCACTTGAGTGAAACACCTACCCTTTAAATACATGAGAGTTGAGTGCTTATTTGTGTGAGTGTCTACAATGTTTGGTTTACCTTGTCTTCATATGAAAGTGCTTGCTAATTGATTATGAGTTGTGTGAGAATGTTGTTCATGATGTGTTATACATTTTAAAAAGTTTGATTGTTTTATGTTCATGGCAATACGACCGGAGTGTTTTGGAAAACTAAAATTGAGTTTTTCCTCGAGGACGAGCAAAAGCTAAGTGTGGGGGAGTTTGATAGAAATGTAAAATGCATATTTTTACCTCTTTATTTTATGTGCTCATATGATTATTTTGTGCAAAAAAATGTACTTATTAATCTCATATTTTGATTTAGGTGGCAATTTAATGGAGATGGCGTAATTTGGAAGAAATAGGTGAAAAGGGACAAAAGTGAAAGGAAATGAAACTTCAAGGACTAACGTGCAAATAAACAAAATTTCTGTCAAACTAAATGATGAATATTTGAGAGTACTACGAGTCAATTGGTTGAAATAAGATGTCAAAGGGATGAAATATTGTCAAAGTATGATCACACATCAATTTCCAATCGAAAAGTTATGCACCGGCTTTCAGTCTCATATTGAGACCCATTTTTTACATGTCAAACAATCGAATTGGAAGATGACATTTGAAGTTAAGTTGTAGCCCTTTGAGTTATCTTTCCAACGCATATTAAATTGTCTCAATCGGACATTGGTAGTGGAAGATATGACCAGAATAATTAATGTTATTTTGTGGAAATTATTTAAAATCATCCGGTCGCATGGTTTTAATTCCATGCGGCCGCAAGACGCGTTTCAACGAACTTCAGGGTCTATTTTCAATGTTCTATGTGACAGCATGACTTACTACCATGCGGCCACATGGTTCATTCCTGATAGGAATTTTCTGGTTTTCTAATTTCAATCAAACACTTNAGTTTTCATGTGTAACTAATTCTTGGTGCTTCATCGAAGGATACCAAAGCCTTGGAAATATTATAACTATGAGGTCCATCTAGTTTCATTGTTTAATCTATATTTTTAGTATTGAATGTTCTTCTGCGCATAATTATATGGTTGTCATGCTTGATTGCTAAAAAGGCCTATTAGTTTTTCATGTATTGTGATCAATAGCTAAGTTAAATTTCAAATCCGTAATTGTTCGATTCCTTTAACTTGTGAAGCACTATGATTTAATGATTTTCTGCGATAGAGGTTATTGAATCTTAGGAAGAATGTTTAAATGGATTAAATGCAAACGCTAGTGTTTGTGTTATCTAGTTTATCAATTTCTCTATTGTGTAAAGCTGTTATTAAATTGAATCTTGAGTAGTGGTCTGAGGTTATTTAATAATTAAGGTTAATTAAAATGTTGGTTTCTAACTAACTAAAATTAAGGAGAAATAGGAATTAATTCTAACGGTAAATATTGAAAATGTGGATTGATTATTCTTTGTAGATCGATGATTGGTTCTAAATCTCCAATGGTAGAAGTTGACTTAGATCAAGGTTCGTTTTAATGATTTAGTACAACTCGTTAATTTACATTTCTATTGGTTATAAGATTGATTTCAGTACAAACAAAATCCATCAATCACTGTACGGAGCATAAGATATTGAATTACATACTCTTCAGTGGATCGACCCGTACTTCTACTACTACATTAGTTTAGAGGTTAAGGTATTACTTTTGGGTACCTACGACAGCACACACCACACCACTTTTGTATAAATTTCCTACAAAATGTGGTATCGCCACAGTAAAAAGTAATCCAATGGGATCAAAAATGTGTTATCTTAATTCCTTAAGAAAAGCTAAACATTGAAGTGTTAACATGGTATTGGTTGATACTAAAATGCTTGATGCACCTAGAGAAGGGGAAAACCCTTGAACAATATGGAGCCATCGAAATGGTAAACGCCCTTATAAAAGGAGTGATCCCTGAAGAAGGAATCATGGATAAAGGACTAAATCCTCAAATCATGGAGGCTAATTATCAGGCAACCCTAGTAAAGAAACTGGAACTCTTTCTAGTATACCAACAATATCCAACAAAAAATGCTCCATGTAGGAAAGAAGATGAATTTGGAAAACAAGCAGAAGCTCAAAGATTTCCTGTTCAAAAACTAGGATATATTTGTTTGGAAACATGAAGATATGGTAGGCATTGACCCCAAGATCAGTCGCCACCACCTCAATATTGATCCAAAGTTCACTCCTCTCAAGGCAAAAAAGAAGAGCCCTTAACTCGAAAAGATACGAAGCTCTGAAATAAGAAGTAGAAAAATTGATATCTAATGGGTTATTCAGAGAGGCCATCTATCCAAATCGGATCTCTAATCCAGTTCTAGTAAAGAAAGACAATAGCAAGTGGATATGCATAGACTTCTTCAACTTTAATCAAGCATGTCCCAAGGATAGTTTGTCACTTTCAATGATAGACTAGATTGCGGACTCTACTGCATGTCATGAGTTATTGAGTTTTATGGATGCTTATTCAGGATATAATTAGATCTCCATGCACCCAGTAGAATAGGAAAATACCTCCTTAATTACTGATAAAGATCTTTATTGTTACAAGGTAATGCCTTTAGATATAAAGAACGTTAGGACAACCATCAAAGGTCGTCAACAAGATGTTTGTTGATCTCATTAGCAAAACCATGGAAATTTATGCGGATGACGTGTTGGTGAAAAGCATCAAGACAGTGGACCATGTAAACCACCTCAATGCTGCTTTTCGAGCGTTGAGAAGATACATGATGAAGTTGAATCCTATAAAATGTGCTTTTGGTGTTACCTCTAGGAAGTTCCTAAGTTACATCGTCAATTAGAGAGGTATAGAAGCCAATTCTGAAAAGATCAGAGCCTTGATAAATATGAGATCTTCTAGCAAACCAAAAGAAGTATAAAGTCTCACAAGTTGAATGGTACCGTTGAGTTGATTTGTTTCTTAGGCCACTGATAAATGCCTTCCATTCTTCAAAGTTCTTAAAGAAGTGAAGATATTCCAATGGAATGAGGAGTGTAAATAGGCTTTCCAAGGGTTGAAGAAGCATTTGGGATAGGTTCCCCTCTTTTCAAAACCTAAAGAATGAGAGTTGCTATTGTTGTATTTAGTTGTCTCTACAAAGGTTGTGAGCTTTGTACTTGTAAGGGAGGAGTGTAGTTTGTAGCTACCTATTTACTATGTAAACAGGGCCTATTGTTAATAGAAACTCTCTACACTGACATAGAGAAATTTGTCATTTCCTTGATTACCACTTCCAGGAAGTCGATGCCATATTTCTAAGCTCATGGCATCCAAGTTTTGACAAATTTCCCACTCAAACAAGTGCTTCAGAAACCTATAATTCGGGTGGGTTAATGAAATAGGCTATAAAATGAAGTAAATTTAATATAGTGTGCAAGCCAAGAGCTTTTGTGAAAGGGCAAGCACTTGCAGATTTCGTAGGAAAATTTACTAACACTTCGAACATAGAGGTGGCTATGGAACCAGTGGAAATACTACGTGGAACTTGTTTGTTGATGGTTTCTCAGAGAAACTAGGTGTAGGTGCTAGAGTGGTATTAGTTAGCCTAGAAACCTACAAACTTAATTGTACTGTAAGATATGGATTTATGGCCTCCAATAATACAGTTGAATATGAAGCGCTACTTGTTGGCCTTATTGTCCAAGGAGATGCAAGTAAAAAGACTAGTGGTTCACAACGACTCACAGTTGGTGGTTAGCTAAGTAAATGGCAACTTCACTACAATGGATAAAAGTATGGTAGCATACCTCAAGTAGGTTATAGATCTTCTCCCATCCTTTGAGAAATTTGAGTTAACTCAAATACTATGAACGATAGTGTCTATACAGTTCCCTATCAAAGTTAGCTAATAATAAGGATCTCGAGATTGTCACAATTGAGCACCTCGTCGACCCCTTATCTCCAAATAAAAGAAGGTCATGCTGATTGAAGAACCACATCTTGGATACAGCTAATTATTGTCTTCCTTAAGAATCAGGTCATCTCAAATGATAAGGAAAAGGCCAATAAACTCAGAACAAGGGCTGTTCATTTTGTACTACAAGATGAGGTGCTATATAAGAGAAGATTATCCTCACCTTTTCTCCATTGCACTAGTAGAGAATAGGTGAATTACGTTCTTCGTGAAGTTCACGAAGGAGTCTGTGGCAACCAAACCAAAGGGAGAGCACTTGCACACAAGATACAAAGAAAATGGTATTATTGCCCAACTATGAAGAAAGATGTTCTTCAGTTTGCAAGGAAGTGCGATAAATGTTAGCATTTCTCTACGATTTAGAGGCGACCTTCTCAAGAACTAATTGTAGTTTCGAGCTCCTGGCCATTTTCTAAATGAAAGGGACCTCATAAGGCCTCTACCCAAAGGAAGGGATGGTGTTAGCTACACCATTATTGCCATCGATTATTTTACCAATGAGTCGAAGTAGAGCCTCTAGGAAAAATCAATAAGGCCAACACTTTCAAATTTATCAGGAAGAACATCATCTGTCGGTTCAAGATTTCTCATTCGCGTGTATCAAATAATAGAAGACAATTAGACAACTCGAAGGTTGGGGACTTGTGTGAGGAGTTAGCAATCAAAAATTAATTCTCATCTTCCCACCACCCTCAAGAAAACGACCAAGTGGAAGCTATCAAAAAAACCATCAAGCATACCTTGAAAAAGAAACTTGATGCGTCAAAAGGGGTCTAGTTGGATAAGCTATCCTAAGTATAATGGGTAATTCACTCCACCGTCTGACTACCACATGAGAGACCTCATTCTCTAAGGCTTATCATAGGAGAGACTTTATATTGAGAAGAATTTTCTTATCTTCTAGGGAGTTAGGCATGGGAAAGTTAGATCTCAATTGGGAGGGGCCCTACCGTATACCAAAAGAGCTAAGGTCTGGCACTTATAGAATCCAAGACTTGGATGGAAAGACACTACCCCATCCCTAGAATGTTGAGCATCTGAGAATGTATTACCAGTAAACAAGACCCGTCTATATGGCTGAATGTTCTTTCGCAGCTTAAGTAATTATCTCATTAATAAAGATATCTTTTTACATCTGGAAGTTCATTACTCATTGAACTCCTTCCATGGATGGATCAAACATTAAGGAGGAAGTCTTAGCATGAAAAAGTCACCCTTTTGCAAAGAACATCGTCCATTTCGAAATGAAAGGTATGAAGCACCCTTCCGAGGCCAACCTTGAAATATACGAGGCAAACCCCCTTTCATGGATGGATCAAACATCATGGAGGAAATATTTACATGGATAAGGAAGGAAAAAAAATTCGACAAACTCGATACCGACGGGGCTCCACCCCAAACGAGGCGGGTATTACCCGCTTAATCGGGTATTCGGGGCAGGGACCGGTAACGGGTGCCCCGTCCCGTTTAGTTTTTATTTTTATTTTTTAAAATTCAATACTTTAAATGGAAAATTTCATTAGTTCTAATAAAAAATGACAACTAAAATTATTTGTCTCAATCTAATGAATTGGGGCGATAAAATAAATTATCAAAAACTTAAAAAAAATTAAAATTAAAAATTAAACAGTGTAGTAAACCGGGCAAAGGCCCCTCTCTCCTTAGACGGGTAATAGGGCGGTGGTCTGGACCCCCGACCCCGTCCCGCGCCTGCTATCCCTATGCATGGAAGAGTCACTCCTTTATAAAGAACATCATCCTCCTTGGAATGAAATGTATGAAGCACCCTTATGGGGCCAATCTTTAAACCTACGAGGCGAACTTCTATGAATGAATACAACATCATGAAAGAAGCCTTTGCAAGGAATTGAAATGATGCTATAAAAGGTCTCTGATAAACAAATTTGCATTATTTTCAATTTGAAGCAACCTCGTAAGTGACTTGTTTTGACAATGAACGTTGTATCATCGCACATGGAGAAAGTTCGGATTATACATTGACGTTGAACTCCTTTATACTTAGGAAATATTATAAAAGTCTTAGTTCATCTTGGAAAACCCATATAAAGTTTAATGCAAAGGAATGATCCATTAAAAGAATATTGATTGTTCAAAGAGACTGGTTCATTTCATTGAAATTGCTCTGAAATTACCTCCAAGTCATCGTATCATTTTGATTTGAGAAATCAACACATGTTATTAATCATCAACCAAGTTCAAACTATTAACCAGTTCAGAATTATTGGAACGGTAATTTGTATAATCTGTTGACACATCAACACTTGTACAAGTACGAATAAGATAAAGTAACAACAATGCATGAATATATTTTTTATGTAGATTCAAATGACAAACTAATTACAATAAGCGAAAAGTACATCTGAAATAGAAAGCTAAATGAGAAAAGGAAAAGCCTAAGTCCAGGAAATGGAATCATCCTGTTGAGGCTGTAGATAGCCATCTTCTAAATATTTTACTGAATCTCCAATAGCATCATCAGCAGGAGTGGTCTACGGCTCTTCTGGGAGAAACTCATCCCTTATTACAATCAGGTCTATTTCGGGATGCAACTCAGCTATCCTCTTAAGGATTCTATCATATATGACCTTCCTCCAGTATAACTGAGGCCTTCATACTCAACCATTTCATGGAAAGGCTCCAAATACTTATTAACAGCTATCTCCCTCATCCCGCTCAACTGTTACTTCAGACTAGCAACCTCAGTATTCAGTTAACCCACTTGGGACTTCAACTCTCTCTTCTCCTTGTTTGCCTCCTCCAAGACTAATGAAACTATTTTCTACAAGTTATTAGAGTTTTCAACCTACTTCATCATGGTATTTACCTCGGCTTTGCAGAGGCAGACCTCATTTTTTAATTCTTCATTTTTTTTAAAGAAGTTCCACCTTAGACTCTGCCTCAGCCCGCCTTACCTTGAAAGCCTCTATAACTTCATCGGTGGTGGATGCCTTAGCCTTCAGCTTCTTCAGTTTAGCCTCCGTATCGGCCTCATTTTGAAAAAAATTCCTTATTAAGCCTTTGTAATCTCCTCATGTACATCTGGGCATTGAGAAAGAAGCATTGTGAGTGAGCCTACAGGGCGAGGCCATCCTTGACCATGTCGATCGAGTCATAGGTCTTGACATATGAAGAATACTTGTCAGTCCAATGCTTGTGATGAATTTTCGTAGCTACCTAAACTTCGAAGAGAAGCATTTCCAAAATAGCTAGTGCTATATCATCAAACCTGTCACCCATGAAATTTTGGGCCTTTCCTTCAGAGGCCCCTCCCTTGGACACCTACCTATCCCTCCTTCTTTTTATTAGATTTTTTCCTCAACATCTATTATTTTTACAGATGAAATGGGGCTCGTCACAATAGGCTTCTTTATTGACTCATCTATGGAAGTTTGTTGCTTTGGAAGAGCATGGGCTTAGTATTTTTGGTGAGTCATTTTCCTCTTCTGGAGCTTCTCTTCTTGAGGCTCTACCTTTTCTTTCCCCTTATTCTCTGGGTGAGGGTTTAACTTTGATAGATGATACAACTCGTCTCTCTAATGCTTATAGGTTAAGATTGTGGTACTTAGATTTTTCATCTTTACCTCACTGAGGGCTTTATAAAGAACATGTCCACCTTGACATATTCTTTATTCTCGTGTTGCTTTGCAAGAAGGATGAGGTGTTAATACTTATTCAAAACATAAAAAGAAAACACGAAAATATCGAGGTTGCTTACCCTTAGTGGCCATTAGAACATGTGTGACAAAAAGGGACCGCTTCACTACAACAGTTTTGAAGGACCTCTTCTCAATGGATAGCTCGTATATGGCCTTGACAACAGCCCACTCAAATGGCTCTAGCTCGAACCAATCAACTGTAGCTGCATAAAATATAAGTCAATGGAATGGCTAACCAAAAAATGGTGAATGAAGATGTTTTTTAAACAAGAACTCACTATACTCATGATATTGTGCATATACTATAATTTCTAGGACCGTATTACCCTCCACTATTTGCCAATTATCCCTTACCCAGAACCAAGACGACTTCCAGTTCTTTATCGATGTTGAAGTACCACATGTCCCATTGGTTCATATAATACCATCCCTATATATAGAGAGAGGCATATCTTAGCAAAAAATGATCTCCTTCCAGAGAAGAAAAGTCCTTACCAATTGGCTCCAAGCGTTAGGAAGATGCTGGTTAGGATTTAGGAAGATGCTGGTTAGGATTAGGTTATACTGCCTAAGTATATACCTAAAAAATGGGTGTAATGGCAACCTCGTCACAACACTCAGGATCTTCTTGCTCACAGTAACACACCCCTCCCTAAGAAATCAAGCTCGTTCTTCAGGGGTCGGAATGAACATCTCAATGGTATTAGGGATCCTATATCGCTCCCTAAAGGTTTCTAGTTCACTCTATACTATATTTTATTGGACCCTCCTGCATTATCCATGCACTATGGAGGCCCCATCACATTCATAATCCTCTCAATAGTAATTATTGGAGGCAAACTAGCTTCAACGCCATGTCCATTTTCCTTGAAGACCTTCATTGGGTATTTGGTTTCGAAGAAGAGACCGTCTGATGAATTTTTAGTCAAAGAGTTAGAGAAAAATGGTCTGTGACTTACATAAATGTCAAACGGATCAAAGACACTGGAAGCCTGATCGTTCATTGGAAAATAGTTTGAAAACTGCCTGAGCAATGCAAAGTATGTTTTCTTGCTTCAAAGGTTTTTACAAATTAGAGAAGTGCTACAACTGGAAAAGATACCCTTTATAGACAATCAAGACAAGGCTCAACGGTTGGATGAACACTCCTTTAATCTGAAACGTACATTTGTGCCCTTCATCTGATCCAGTAAACCTAAAAGGTGCCTATTTGAAAAATCAAATAAACGATTATGATCGAATCGTGATAAGCACGTATGTGTAATTCACGTCGTCTCCGCTAAAGGTAACAAGCTGTCATCATTGTGCATTTAATGCGCATACAATGCATGTATTAATAAATGTAAGCCTACTTTGATGTCGTATCTTAGAAACATGAAAGGTTTTTAATCATTACAGTACACATCCCATTAATGTCCTCTCATAACTATGTTTCACCTCTGCTAAATCCAACCTTATCAAAGGCTTCAACTATATCAACAAGCTCACCCTCCAAGCAAGGGTATAGCATTAATGCATTCCAACTTTATCACAGGCTTCAATTATATCAACAGGCTCGTTCTCATGCTAAGGGCCTCCTCTTAACGTAATTTAGCCTTACAGGCTTCAACTACATCAACGGGCTCACCTTCCTAGCAAAGGCCTCATCTTAATGCGTTTCAACCTTATCCTAGGCTTCAACTACATCAAGATGATCGTTCTCCTAGCAAGGGTCTCAGCCTAATACATTTCAGCCCTTAAAGCATATTGTCATAACTGTGTATACACTATAATAGTCTGACTGTTTACAACTCAGAGTGTGTTCAACCAATCTACCACCACCGGAGGAAACCACGTATGGCTAATGATTTGTACAAGTGTGCAGAAATTAGGCTTTTCCCACAATTTTTCCATTTTCTTCCAATTTTCCTTTTGTGCGAAAATGATCCTTTTTCTTCCCACACTACTATTGTCCAAATGATTCTCGTGCCTAAATTGAGCAAATCCAAAACCTTGTAGGCTAAAATTTTCAATTTATTGTCAAAAACTCCACTCCTACATTCCTGCAGCTACGAAATAGGCTAAAAATATGAGCAAAATTAATCTGTTTTTAGTAGTTTTTTTAATCTGTGATGAGTGATATTTCACTCATC
>CAIGRS010172734.1:0-24853 GCA_903798395.1 Fraxinus floribunda | reverse complement strand
TGATTTCTACATTGGTCACTAATTATTTAAGGGAGAATTACAGCCGAGGTATCAAACTTTTCAATTTTTTGCAGACTTTGCCCAAACATTTCATTTGTATTACCCACCATACTAAACCTTTTAAAAATCGTAGTTCCAATCCCCATTGACGGTTTCAAACCATTTGACAACGAAAATCGTTAGTTGACCCTAGAAATTAAAAAAATAATTGTAATTTCCAACAAATAGACGAGCAATTTCGGAATTACATACAATTTCCACCAAATAAGTTAAAAATGAATTAAAAATCCCAAAAATAATTAAAAAAAAAAAACCAATTGTTCATCTCCCACCCCACCCATGGAAAATCAACAACTATCTCGCCACCACTGGTCCCGTCGCTACATCTCCCACCACCACCATCCCACCATAGACTCCAAAGTCCAAACACAGCCTTATTACTACACTTCGCTGCCGTCCTCCGCCAGTATCAACCGCTTGATGGGCCGCTACATGTTATTGTGCGTTCAAAACACTTCCAAACTGACCATTGTGCTCCCATTTATGACCAATCGTCCAATGTTTCTGAAAATCTCATCGACTCGGTCATAGACCTTCGCCTTGGGGAGCTTGCCAATAAATCACCCATTAATTCGAAAGCGTTGTCTTCTTTGGAAATCGATGAGTTTTTTGACATTTCCCCAGCTTTCAGCGACATATCTGGAGAGCTCCAACGCCTTGCGAGCCTCCGTGATCCTGGCCCGGGTCAAAGACCTATGTAGGAACTGGGGGTTGAACCGTGTTCGGGCTTTTTGCAGAGAGAGACGTTTTCGACATAAATTATTGAAAGCATTTCTCTTGAAGATCTTCAGCCTACTGTAAAACTCTGCATGGCGGGATGGTGGTGATGGTGGTGGGAGATGTGGCGACGGGACTTGTTGTGGCGGGATGGTGGTTGGTTTTCCATGGGATGGGTATGATGGGTGGGGTGGGAAATGAACAATTGTTTTTTTTTTAAATTATTTTTTGGGATTTTTAATTCTTTTTTTTAAAAAAAAACTTATTTGGTGGAAATTGTGTGTAATTTCAAAATCGCTCGTCTATTAGGTGGAATTATAATTTTTTTTTTTAATTTCTGGGGTCAACTAACGATTTTCATGGTCAAAAGGATGGAAACTGTTAATGAAAACTGAAGCTACGATTTTTTAAAAGGTTTGGGCAAAGTCTACGAAAAAATGAAAGATTTGGTACCTCGACTGCAATTTTCCCATTATTTAATTATAATAAAATATTGATGAGCGATTTTTTGATTTTAAATATAAAGACCAACTTACCTTTTGGATCCCAATGTTACTATGTAAAAGTGAAACCTAGTCTAACTATCACGTGGAACGTGTGTTGCATGTTATTATGGAATGTTTTATAAGTGTTATAAAAGTGATATTTAAATATGCGTGAATGTTAATTAATTTAAAATTAATATCAAGGAATATAAATGTGACAATAAATGTTAAATCATTTATTTAATTTTTAATTAAGTAAAACTATATGTTAATTATCATTTATTCAATTTTGGTATTTATATATATCTAATCATGAAATATTTAGAGGGTGTGTGGTAGAGATTAAAATCAGATTAAAATTGAAAATATAGCCGTTATTGTTGACTTTTATTAGACGGGTGGGGTCCAATAACGGCCATATTTTCAATTTTAATTGGATTTTAAGCCGTACCAAACAATGCCTTAATAAAACTGAAATGTATAAATAAAGATAAATATTAATTAATTGAGAATTAATAATAGGGAATTCATATATTAATGAAAGAACACAGGTGAAAAGAATCTGTCAAAAGTTCATGTACATATATTGTAATTAAATTTTTAAATAAATTAAAAACACATTAAAAAAGATAAGTAAATATTATTGTAATAGTTTAATTATAGTAGGGCTAAAATCGTCTAAAGAATTATTCTTACTTGATCAGATATTTAATATATTATAGATAGATAAGTAAATTTTAAAATCACAACTAACTTATTTTAAAAAATAAGAAGAATCAAATTGATTCTACTTGCTAGAAAATTAATAGGGTGTGTGGTAGAGATTAAAATCAGATTAAAATTGAAAATATAGTCGTTATTGTTGACTTTTATTAGACGGGTGGGATCTAATAATGATCATATTTTTAATTTTAATTGAATTTTAAACCGTACCAAACAGGCTCTAAGACGGGGTTGTATCCCAAATCAAATTCATTTAAAAAAGTCGATTTATTGACTTTTATATATGGTGTCAGTCACTCGTTAGTGAAAGTTTTGATACATTATTATATTAATTTAAACGTCAATTATTGCCAACTGCTTAATGGACCCACATAAATGCATGTGAATAAGAGCAAAAAGTCAATACTTCAGTGGAGTCTAATGTGGTTTGAAGATTTATCTTAGAGATAGACCAGCCAGGCCATCCCTCTAGTTCTATAGTGCATTACCGATATTAAATTTTTTTTTTCTTTTGGTAAATTTTAACTTGTCTTGATATTAAATATTTTCTAATTGATTCTAAATTTTGATGCATCTCAAATCATCGTCCATTGTGAAGCATCTTAAAACTCAAACAAACGTTAAAATGCTTGTCGTATGGATAAATTTTTGGTCTAAGCAAAAATTGTAAGCAATTGTTTATTCTATTTGTATCATACTGTATAAAGGACACGAAGTTCGAAGGTTTTGCACCCCATGTTCCTTTGTACGTTTTGTAGGTGTACCAAAGGTGTGTATTATTTCTTCGTCTTCTTAAGCTATCAAAGTGATGGATGTTTAATATCCAACTGGGCATGTGATAAACAACACGATTTTTAAGAGAGATTCACTAAAAAATTATACTCGATACAAACTATAGGAAGATAATATTTATACCATATGTTGCATTTGCATGTAGAAGTGATTCGAACGCCCTATGTTCTACTTGCATTCATAATTGATTCGCACGCCACACACAGAGTAATAGCCAAAGAGGTTCAACCATAGTCTACGACATTCTTAGCCATCAACAATTATTAATAAAGAAGAAATAACAAAGACAAGTCTTTTCGTACTTAGTAAAAATTATGAAAACAGCAACAATGGTAAATGTTTGAAGTACGATATAAAATAATAAATGATTGTTATGTTACCGATCTACCTATTGTCAACGAGACAATGTGTGCAGATTTAAAGTTCGATCCACTGTACAAACACACAATTGGAACATGAGAAGTTAATTTTATAAAAGCAAAATGCACACAATCCACATGGGTAGGAAGCTCTCCACATGGAAGACTATCAAAACCAAATGAAAGATCATAGGTTTTTTTTATCAATCGTCACTTCTTGTCTTCTTAAGTTGTCTAAGAAACATATATTTAACGTCCAACTAGGCATGTGATAAACAACATGACTTTTAATTGAGATTCACTAGAAAATGAAGTATAAGAATTCGAAGATCTGCTTAATTGCAAATCTACTCGATATAAAGTAAGGTGATACATATGTTTATGCCATATGTTATACTTGCATGTAGAATTGATTTGCACGCTACATACTCTACTTGCATTTAGAATTGATTCTCACGTCACACACACAATAATAACCAAAGAGGTTCAAACATAGTCTCTGACATTCTTTGGCCATCAACAATTAGTAATAAAGAAGAAATAATAATGACAAATCCTTTAACACTTAATTTTGAAACGACTAGTACAAGTTTTGGGAACGATCGATACAAAAATGATAAATGATTTTTATGTTTACGATCTACATGTTGTCAACGTGACAAGATATGCAAAATTAAAGTTCGATCCATGGTACAAATGCACAACTGGAACATGAGAAGTTAATTTTATAAAAGCAAAATGCAGACAATCCACGTGGGAAAGGTGTCAAATAACGTGTGAAAACCGAATAAAAAGATCGTGTTTTTTTCCAACAGTCTCTTTTTGTCTTCTTAAGCTATCTAAGTTGATCAATGCTTAATGTCCAACTAAACATGTGATATATAACACAACTTTAAGATATTCACTAGAAAACGAAGTGCAAAAACTTAAAGATCTACATGCAAATTTTCCTAGATATAAAGTACGGGGATGAACGTGCTTATAGTTATACCACATGTTGTATTTGCATATAGAATTGATTCGCACGCCACATGTTCTACTTGCATGTGGAACTGATTCGAAAGCCATAGACATAGTATTAGTCAAAGAGGTTTAAACATAGCCTACTCCCTTTTCAAATTATCTCAAAAATTGGGTATTGAGCACCTAGCTCAATGGGCTGATTTCCTCTAAATACCTAACAGGATTGGGCTACCTCATTTGTGGTGTGGATTTTAATAATATTCTTCAATCCCGTGCTTATAGCCTATGAAGATAAACGAGCCACGATTTTTCATCATTGCCTAGAGGTTATTTGGGTATCACTAAAATACCCAACACTCTTGTGTCATTGGAGTTGTCCAGGATCATAAGTTGTTCTCCATTAGAGTGGGATATTGCATGAAGTGATGATTTGGTAAAAACCTATGATCTTTATTCGATTTTGATATGTTGTTTGTCACCCTTCCACGTGGGGCGTTTCCTACCCGTGGATTGTGTGCACTTGCTTTTTATAAAATTAACTTCTCATTTTTAATGTGCATTATACTATTGATCGAACTTTAATTCTGCATATCCTATCATATTGACAATAGGCAGATTGCCAACATAACAATCATTCATTATTTTTGTATCGTACTTCAACCATTTACCATTGTTGTTGTTATAAAATTTGTGCTCGTCGTTTCCAAATTAAGTAATAAATGATTTATCTTTGATATTTCCTTCTTATTACTAATTATTTATGGTCAAAGGATGTCATAGACAATGTTTGACCCTCTTTGACTATTACAGTGTCCACGACATGCGAATCAATTATAAATTCAAGTAGACACATGCAATGTGTGAATCAATTCTACATGCAAGTATACATGTTGTATAAACATATGCATCCCCATTTAAGTTCTTGCACTTTATTTTCTAATGAATCTCTATTAATATTCGTGTTGTTTATCATATGCCTAGTTAGATATTAAATATCTGTCACTTAGACAACTTAAGAAGACAAAAAGTGATGATTGGTAAAAACCTATGATCTTTTATTCGATGTTGACATGTTGTTTGACACCCTTCCACACGGTGCGCTTTATGTCCACGTGGATTGTGTGCATTTTGCTTTTATAAAATTAATGTTTCTTGTTCCAATGTGCATTTGTACCATGGATCATGCTTTAACTATGTACATATTGTCACATAGAATCTTGTCGTCCCATCATCACAATCCACCACCTTACCCCATCTATCTTGCAAAACTCTAGATTTGTAGTCACCATACGACCTACAGCCGACTCCGTCAACTCAATCCACCATTGCTATCTTTGTCTTGTCCTGAATCGCCGCATTGTCTTCGTCCATCGCCTGCTACCCTCATTTAGATCATTAACATAACGGTCATTTGTTATTTTGTATTGCACTTCAAACAATTACCATTTTGTCATTTTCAAAATTTATACTAGTCGTCTCCAAATTAAGTACTAAAGGATTTATCTTTGTTAATTTTTTTTTTATTACTAATCGTTGATGGCTAAAAAATGTCATAGACTATGTTTAAACCTCTTTGGCTATTACTTTGTCGCGGCCTGCGAATCAATTCTAAATTCAATTAGAACATGCGGCGTGCGAATCAATTCTACGTGCAAGTACAACATGTGGCATAAACATATAAATCCCCTTAATTATATCGAGTAGAATTTGCATGCAGATCTTTAAGGGTCCGTTTGATTGCAAATGTGGAAAATGGGTGGAAAGAAAATGAATTCCAAATAATTGAATTGCCTGTAAATTATTTTACTGGGAATTGTAATTAATTGTATTTGATTGATATAATTTTTCACCTGAAAAATGTTGAAAGTTTGATGTTCGTTTGGCTTCATTTTTCATGAAAATTGTCCATTAAAGTGATATTTTTTTTACCATTGTGTTTAGAATTTGTTTCACTTGCCAAAATTTTTTTTTACAATACCGAGTACAATTCGTTTGACTTTGTTTTGTATAAAAATTGTCAATAAAAGTGATAAATTTTTTTACTATTGTGTCTAGAATTTATTTCTATTACAAAAAAAAAAGGGGGACATAGCATGATCCATAGAGGTTGACATAACGGTCACGTGGCCGTTATGTCAAAATTTATAGATAATGCTATGTAAAAAATAAAAAAGAGAACCTGAAAAATCATTTTTCACAAAAACAAAAGGAAAACATTTTTCCACATTTCTAGGAAATTAGGCGCGTGGGTGGAGGAAAGAGGAAAAAATCTTGCATGGAAAATCTTGCTATCAAACAATGCATTTTGTGGAAAATGAAAAAAACTTTACAACTTCTTTTTGAAAATATGTGCTATCAAACATAGCCCAAGTTCTTGCACTTAGTTTTCTAACGAATCTCTCTTAGAAGTTGTTTTGTATCACATGCCTAGTTGGACGTTAAGCACTTGTCACTTAGACAACTTAAGAAAACAAAAAGTGACAGTTGGTAAAACTATAATATTTTATTTGGTTTTGATACGTTGTTTGACACGCTTCCACGTAGAACGCTTTCTACTCACGTGAATTGTGTGCATTTTGCTTTCATGAAATTAACTTGTCATGTTCCAATTGTGCATTTGTACCATGTAACGGACTCTAATTCTGCACATCTTGTAATGTTGACAACATACAGATCATTAACATAACAACTATTTATTATTTTTGTATCATAGTTCAAACATATACCATTGTTGTCATTTTCAAAATTTGTACTAATCATTTCCAAATTAAGTACTAAAGAGTTTGTCTTTATTATTTCTACTTTATTACTAGTTGTTGATGGCCAAAGAATGTCATAGGCTATGTTTTAACCTCTTGAGTTATGCTAGAGGTACATAACTCATAACATAAAGGTGCACATAATGCACAAGTGGTGCCCCTCTTTACTGTGCATGTGGTGTGCGAATCAATTCTAAACCCAATAACATGTGGTGTGTTAATCAATTCCACGTGCAAGTATAAAATGCGGCATAAACATATGCATCTCCTTACTTTATATCGAGTAGAATTTGAATGTAGATCTTTAAGTTTTTGTACTTCATTTTCTAGTGCATCTCTCTTTAGCATCTGTCACTGTGACAACTCAAGAAGACAAAAAAGTGACGGTAAAAACCTATGATTTTTTATTCGATTCTGACACATTGTTTAACACCTTTCCATGTAGAACATTCCCTACCACGTGGATTGAGCGCATTTTGCTTTTTATAAAATTAACTTATCTTGTTTCAGTTGTGCATTTGTACCATGTATCGAACTTTAATTCTGCACATCTTGCCACATTGACAATATGTAGATCGCTAACATAACAACTGTTTATTATTTTTGTATCGTACTTCAAGCATTTGCGATTGTTGTTGTTTTCAAAATTTGTACTAGTCGTTTCCAAATTAAGTACTAAAGACTTTATGGCCAAACTATGTTTCAACCCCTTTGGCTATTGATGAGTCATGGCATGCGAATCAATTCTAAGCTCTTGTTTGGGCACTATTTTAATGAAAATATGGGGGAAAGATGAGTTTTGAAATATTGATTTTTTTTTTTTTCAGAATGTGGGTTAAAAAATATTTTTTTCAATTTACGTGCAATATTACTTTATGGTAAAATATGTGATTGAAAATGAGTTTTTGAAAAGTGGGAACAAACCATAGTCTAAATACAGATAATTGAGGTGATATTTGAATCAATTCTACATGCAAGTATAACATGTGGCATAGACTTATGCATCCCCTTACTTTATATTGAGTAGAATTTGCACGTAGTTCTTTGAGTCTTGCACTTTAGTTTCTAGTAATTTTTTTAAAAATCACGTTATTCATCACATGCCTAGTTGGATATTAAGCATCTGTCACCTAGACAGCTTAAGAAGGCAAAAAGTGACGGTTGGTAAAAATGTACGATATTTTATTTATTCTAACACGTTGTTTGACCTCTTTCATGTGGAACGCTCCTAACCCGCATAGATTATGTGCATGTAATATTTTAATAAAATTAACATTTCTTGTTGCAGTTGGGCATTTGTACCACCGGAACTTTAATTCTACACATTCTGTATTATTGTATTATTGTTTCCAACTTTATTATTACTTTTTGCTTCCGAATTTAGTACTATTACTCGCTCATTAATGAGATTCGAACAACAATAACGTGTGTTCATCTAATATAAGAAATTACTTTATATATTTTCTTTTAACTTATCAAATGTAACAAGTAAAAACTTGAATATATTAGGACCATTATCATGTACAATTCATAATTAATTTAAGAATTATGTTTTTACTTAAATTAATAAATTCATTCATTGCTAAGATATAGCAGCAATTACATATCAATTTAAACTCTCTTTTCCACAGAGATCTCCTCAATAATTAAATCATTCAATCACCAATTTAAGTGAAGATTATCTACTTGTAATACCTACAAAATTTTAAATCATCCAATCATTATCAATTCACTTGTTTTATTATTAATTGTAATTAAGTATAGAAGTTATCCTTTCAATTAACATTAAAATGTAAGGTAACAATCCCCAAATTGTCATCAAAATGATTATTTTAAAAAAAATAAAAAGCAGACAATTTGAAAAATAAAAATAATCGTTAATTTGAGACTTTTAGGCATTGTCAAATTAATAGTTTTTCGAAAAAGAAAAAAACAAAAATTGTTGGATTAATTGGCGGAGAGAGAGAGAGAGAGAGATAGAGAGAGAGAGAGAGAGTGTGTGTGAGTGTGTGTGTGTGTGTTGACCGTAATTACCTACAAAAACGAAGTCGTTTCCGAGTAGGGTTAGGGCATCAAGGGGTATTATTGTAACAAGCAAAAGTTATGCGGGTATTTCCGTCACAAGATCGAGCATAAATACGTGGCGAAATCCCTTCTCCTGATCTCTAATCCTTCTCTCAGCCAAACCCCAAAGAGAACCTGAGGAATAACGAAGGGAAAATTTCCAGAACAATCAAAAGCGAAGATTTGTTTTGTTTTTGATGAATTGAAGATTTGATCTAACAGTCATTATTCACCGTTCGTTCGATCGATCGTCGATCCAATTTTAGCATCGGCGGCGCGGCTCGGTGAATTATTCTTTTGCTCCTTTCCTCGTTCGCTGTGGATAATATAATAAATAATAATCAAAGAAGAAAGAGATAAATGTTTGTACTGAGGACGGACCGAGTTTTTCTTAGATTTTTGTACCAGAATTTTTTGCTGGATTGAACATCGGAGGACTGGAGGCGACTTGTGCCATTGCGAGGAGAATACTTTTTATTTGTACAATTGACAGGTATATGAAACGCTTAGTTTTTTTGATAAATCCACGCGTATTTCTTGTATGTTGGTTGTTTTTGTGTTGACATCGTCAGTTGTCAGAGAGGGAAATCTCCCTGTGTGTTCATTTTGTTGGCCGACGGATTTTTGTTCAGATCTGTGGTTTAAGAAGACACGCCTAGGGTTTCTTGGTTCCCAGGATTGGAATTGCTGATGTGTATTCAAGATCCAAACCAAGGAGGAATTTTCTCGAGCAAGGGTTGATTAGAGTTTGATTTGGTATTTAGATGGATTAATTGACTACTACGATTTGAATTTTGCGTTTTCTGCCGTTTCTATGAAGAATAAATTGATGGCTGCTTCTTACTTTACTGGAGGAAAATATGTTCAATCTCATTGAAATCTGCGGCAGATCGAGATCTGGTTGATCTACACAACCATTTAATTTTAAACAGTGAAATAATTGTCACAAGAAAGATGCTTTTTTTGGGGCTGCATCCTTTGATGCTCCGGGAGAAGGATGCATGAGAAGGGATCTGGGAAAAAAATTAAATTAGGAGTTCAGATGGCTGAGGAGGTTTTCCAGCAAGCGAAATTACATGCTATCTAATTACTTGTGTAGTCTGTTTGATTCTTGAATTTGATTGCTCATTTCTTGTTCTTCTTACCCATGTTAAGCAACGGTAAGACATTGGCTATATTTGGAGAATGGGGACTTTAGTTAAATTGCCTGATTAGTTTATCCCTTTCGTTCTATCCACCCTATGGGTTGGTATAATCAATTATGGCGGACATAATTCCGCATTCCTTTTCATCTCTCGAAGTTCTATCTGATGATTGGAATGAATGTCTGCCATCCGTCCTAAGTTTGAAGTGACCTGTCTGATCTTTCTCGGGGTCTTTTTGCTCTTCTTGGTATTATATGAAGCAAAGGATGATTACACTGTTTGTGCGGCAATCACTCATCATTATGCGAATAAAAATGATCCATTGGACAAGTATCTATTTATTCCATCCTTAATGGAAACAGTAAATATAAAATATTCGTCACTCTTTCTTGAGTATTACTTTGTCATTATTCAATTGAGTGAAAGAAGCCTTGAGTCTGAATCAGTATCCAAAAAGTCTGTATTTGCTCAAGTTTTGCTGGTCAATCTCCTTAGCGCTATCTGCCTCAAGGTAATTGCCTGTGGAGGCATGTGCTAGCACTTGCAGCGTCAACTGTCAACTTGAAGACAATTATGAAACTTGATTTGCTGTTGTGTTTTATTCTTGTTGAATTTCGTTTTCATAGGTTCTACGCTTTTACAGGTGTCTTATGCTTTGACATTGTGAAGAGTTTTGGCGCAAGTCGAGAAGTTTTCTACTATTGACTTACCAATGTTGCCTTTTAACTTATGGTGAGTTTTTCAAAACATTTTGTTTTAGATCTCGAATACACTGAGCCTTTGCTCTATGGTATGCATGCAATGATGCAATTTTGGATCATACAGTTTTCCTAGGGCTAGTGGTGGCATGGTACATTGCATAAATTGGCACTGTATATTATTATGATCTGATTAGACGAATACAGGTTGCTCGTGAACTGGGGAGTTCTTTCAATAGATTTGAGGATGAGCAATATAAAGGATTAATACTAATGGTCCTGTGTGCCACTTGAAAACTCGGATACCTTCTATCTTTCTTAGTGTGCTGCTTGAGAAATCTTTCTACGTGTATTAACTACTCGCAGATTGACACTGAGGTTGTTGATTTCTCGTACTTAATTGAAGATTCTTCATTTAACTAGACATTGAGCTATGTAATATGTACAACTAATTAACATTTAGTGGAATGTCCATTAATTTTCTACCATCCTTAATAAGCATACATGGATTGGCATCAACATCATAAGTATCGTTAAGACATAACGTAAGGAAACACAGACCAGGATATGTTCTTTAGTGCCTTATGGTCATTTGGGTATGTTAAGTTATTAGGCATTCTGCTGTGTAAGAAAATCTTAGTTATAAACTGTCGTTTATTTTTTCTGACTGTGTTGCATTCATTTCTTGAAGACTCGCTTGTGTACTTGCTCGGGGAGTGTTGGTTGTACACTGGGGTTAAATAGCAAAAGGAACCAGCTTGCAGAGGCCTTCTGAAAGCATGCTTGAAACTGTGGGTCCTGAAGTTATGAATTCCATCAATCCAGAGTTAAATTGGAAGTCTGTGACCAAAGGACGGCGCTCCAAGAAGCCAGTAGTTAGAAGATTGAAAGGTGTTGCAAAAGTTGGCAATACGGGTCCAAAAAGGGTGGGCAATTTTTCTGGTTCTGATTCTGACAAGGTATAGTTTCAGTTGATAGCATTTGTCACCGAGTATTTAATCTCATTTTCACTATCACACTCAATTGTAATTTTGCAGTTCGGTGAAGCTGGACTTGGACAAAGATCCTTTAGTAAAGTGGAGCATGTACCAATCAAGAAAAGGAGAAATTTGCTTCGATCTCCATCACCAAATCCTCGGGTCCTTTCTATTTGCAGTCATGATTCTTTATCTCCAGAGACTCGTACTTCTTCTCCAATATCTGAAAATTTTGAGCAACTTTCAGATCAAAATAATTCCTCGGGCTACATGTCCTTGAATTCATACTCCAACCAGCTATCAAGGGATTTTGACAGATCAGCTACAGTTAAGGTTGGTAAGGGGGTTGATCATGGAATTTTTCCAGAGGGAGCAGAGGCAGTATTATATAGGTCAGAGGACTTCTCCGGAATTGCACTTCTAGCAGCGGCTGCCTGTATTAACAGCATGGATGATGATGTTGTTAATGCTAATAAGGAGGATCTCACAGAAGAAGATTCTTCAATCCCAGAATGTTTTGTTGCATCTACTTGTCCCACTGAACTGAAAGTAGGGTTAAAATGCACAGAGGCTGGAACTTTTTCCAGTAAAGAGTCATTTCATGCAGATAGTTTCCAGTGCACAGTTGTTCCAGATAAATCTGCTCCTTCTCAGATTATACTTGAAAGTGTGAAAGATGGAGCAGTGCAGAGATCTGTTTCTTCGAAAGTGGATAGGCTGCATTGGGATCTAAACACTGTAATGGATGCTTGGGATGAACCATATGATGTTTCAGACATAGGAAATAACTCGAAAGATATCGATGATGTTGGTATTCTCAGGGGGAAGCTTGATGGAGAATGTTGTGGGGATCATAAAGATTGTGATGTAAAAGGCCCAAGAGTTGAGTTTTCCAATATGAAAGAAGTATATAAATTAGAAGAACTTTCAGATTCTGATAAAACTTGCTTTGAGAAAAAATGTTTTCCAAAACCCGAGAGATGCTTGCTGGAACCAGTAAATTCTTATGCTGCTATGGGAAATTCTTGTGAATCTACGCGGATAGATTCTGATAAGAGCAATTCTCTTCAAGTTAACAACCAAAATTCTGATGTAAATACATCTATTAAAACTGTTGACAAAGATGCAGTTCCCAATAATTCTGTCCTCACCGAGTTACCTTTCTACTCAAGCTTTTCTGAACCCAAGGAAAAAATAAACGGAACTTCTGGCTGTGTCGCTATCTTGCAGGGTGAATATTGTTTCGGCACTATGATAGAATTTGATAAAACTACATCCTCTGAAACAATTCAGGCTGGGATTCAAAATTTGACTTCAAATGAGGTACCAGTTCTAGAATTATGTACATCTGTTGACACTGAAGATTCTCGGAAGACATCTGAACTGCCTGATATAAGGATTTCTTTAAAGGAGACAATGAGCTCCATTACATGTAAAAGACCAGATATTGACATTTCTGGTAGTAATTCGACGGATGTGGATTTTTCTCATCCGTCATCTAACTCCAGAAACTTCCGGGCCTCGAGGACCTTTATTCCTGATGGTCTGTCTGTTGCAATTGCAGAAGGGAAGGGTCGTGATGATAGAGTTTCTGTTGCAGGTTCCATAATATCTGATTCTCAGGAGCACTTCAAACCCGAGGAAATTGTTGCCAAGCAAGAAGACGATTATGTTTCTATTGAAGGAAAAATGAGACCTATTTTGCAAGACTTATGTAACAGTGATAGTGGTGGAGAAAATGTTGATCCCATTGCTCTTGATGCGAAGATTGGCATTCTCGATGACTGTCATGATTCTGATGTTTCTCAGGATAATCATGGGCAAATGGTTGATGGGGATGAGGTTACTAAATTTCAGGCAGGCTATGATTCTCCATATGAGGATGGAGAATTGAGGGGGTCAGTTTTGTATTCATGGGAAGACAATGAAGTTGAATATGGCGAGAATGAGTGTGTTGACTATGACTCAGATGGTAGAAATGGCAATGGTTCTGATGCTGCAGATTACCCGGGGTCGGATATAGTTGATGGTGGATCTGAGGGCTCCCAAGGGGCAAAAAAGAAACTTCTATCGATGAAGGGATATTCAGAAACCGATTTGAACAAGGGTGGGTCGGTGAAAAATTACTCGAGACATTTCACCAATAACGGCACTGAGAAGGTGATGGGTGGAAAGATAGAATCGAATGCGGGATCTGGTACCACTATTGATCAGTCCATAGATATGGTTGCCGAGGAATATGATGATAGTGAGAGAAGATGCACGGTAGATCGAACAGATGCAGTTGATGGTAAAGGGTTGTGCATGGACGAATTTGGGTCAAAGACCTCTCGGGGGAAGCTGCAGTCTCGTATTGAAGGACCTTCATCTTTGGTTACAACTGATGGAAAGGATGTTTTTATGCAGCAATGCAGGTGACATTCGAAGATATTTTCTTGATTGGTCATCTTGTTTTGTTTCCCCTGCCCAATTATTTCCCCCACCACCCTTTTGGGCTCTTTTCTCCATTCTCACTAGGGAGGGGGTTGATTTCTTTGTCTTTTTTCTTTCTGGTTTTTGTTTCAATATTGATCAACTGATAAATGTTTATCTTCTCCTATATTTTAGATCGCGTCGTCTTGGCAGTCCATATTCTCGGTCTGAAAGAAACATCAGTCCTGTTAGGTATAGGCCAGCTAGTCATGTACGCGAAAGAGATGGATGCGATAGTCTGTGGACATACTGGGGATCGAGAAACCATTATCCTTCTAGATATCATGGGCTGGAGGGCCACAGTCATACAAGGTCAAGAACTGCAATTAATGACTCAACAAACAAGTTTGGTGGATTTGACTCCCATGAACTGAGGCAATCTGGAAATTATTCTTCGAGAGGTTCGTATAGGCCCTCCTTTCAGAGGAGATCACCAGTTGACAGGGATGATTGTTTTGGCATTCATAGGAGAGTACCTCTAGCCCGAGGCACTGGCAATAATAGAAGCGGGGTCAATTCTGGTAATTATTCAAGACGCGTTGGTAGAGAGATTAGGGAGGATTTCCATGAGCCTGTTCCTGATGATGCTCCTCGATTGCCTCATTATTTATCAAGGAGGGACAATAGCTTTTCTCAAAATCCCGGTAGAGGTTCTCATATATCCTTAACCCGTAGGAAATCTTGTTCTAGATCTAGATCACGATCTCCCCGTCCATGGAACTTGCACAAGGAAAGAAACATGGGTACAAGATACCACAGCAGATCTCCAGATTTCAGGTCCAACTCTAGAACAGAAAGAATGAGGCTGCCCTATTCAAAACCCAGTTTTGCCTCTGATGATGCAGAAGGCTACATGTCCCCACCAAGAAGCTACTTCTCACCACAGCGCAATTGCCGATGGGTTAGTGAGCGAAATTTTATGGACAACTGTCTAAGGGACAGGCGATCGCCAGTGAGAATGTTCAGGAGGAATGAAAGGTTTGATTCTGTTGGTTCTTCTGGACGAATGAAGTCAGACGATTCTTGTAGACCCACAACACGTCCTGGAAGATTTTCTTTCATGGCCAATGGTGGTAGGGGATGCAAGTTTGAGGCTGGTTATGAAGATAGGATACATCGAGCGAGGCTATCCGATGATGATGGTTCAGTTAGGCGGTTTCCGCATGATGTGTCCAATAATTTTGATGCAAGCAACAACTCCAACAAGGAAAATGATGTTCAACGTACTGATCAAAGGGATGTACCCCGGAGTGCCAGGGACGGTAAGAGATCCTTTAATATATGACTGACATGATAAGGATAAGTTGCTTCCCTTCCCTTGGTAGATAGATTATGTCGAGCATTGCTCGAGAGAAGAATGACCATGGCTCTCCTTGCCTTGCCTTGCCTTCATGTCTTGTGCCTGGTGGTTGATAGATAGAAATTCTATACCAGTTGAAGTTTTTTCTTTCGTCTTTCCTAGCAAATTAGTTTTTTAAATTTAAATTTTCCAATTGTTGCATTGCTCTGTTTTCTTTTTGAGGAGGCTCCTCCTTTAAATGTTGTGCTCGGGCAATGTTCTTTTTGTTTGCCTCAGTCGGATGCAATCTTTGGCATCTCTATTTCTGTACGGCCTCTAAGATGGAAGAAATATGTTTGCCAACTTGTTAAATCTCGAAATAGATTTGTGACGAAGTGACAAAATAATTTATATTGTTGACCTTGAATTCAGTGGAAATTAAGATTTATTTTGCAGTTAAAGCTGGGGTAAAAAATAATGCTTTTCTCCTGAGAAGTTCCTTCCAAGGTGGAAATGCTATATTTATATTTTCTACAATTGTGCGGACATTTAAATTTACACATATTTTTGCAACTTCATGGAGTATGCGTTTCGGGCTGCAAACTATAACAAGCCCTTTAACATAAATCTCAAGACATCTCGAGTGCTATTAGTTAACCTCTTCTTAGGTAAAGGCCCTTCAAAAAATTTGAGTAGTTTGCATGAGAAACTGAAAACTTTTTGCTCTCAGCATAATGTCGAAATACCGTATTTAGAGCTTGTTTGATAGAGATTAAAATCAGATTAAAATTAAAATCAATCGTTATTATTGATTTTTATTAGACGGGTGTGACTCAATAACGATTAAATTTTCAATTTTAATTGTTATCAAACTTGCTCTTAGATTGTGTTTACGAGAATGGTCATTCTTGTTGACAACGTGAGCAAGTCGCAATTGAGCATCATTACCACTTTGACTCATGAATTTCACAATAATATATTAGTCCATGGAGTTAAGTATCGTATTTAATAAGATTAGATCTGGCTTGTTCGCTGCGACATAGTCCAATGTGGGATTATGTCGGTATCATTAATATACATATTATTGGGCTAACATAGATTTTTTCACATTTTTCAACAATTCGAATTCAAGACCTCTCCCCGCAAGAGAGATCTGTGTAAATTTAGATTCTAGAAATTCTTTTTAATCGTTATATTTGCAATTATGCAATGAAGTTTGGTTCCCACAATTTCACCGATATTCATAATTTAAGATGTGAATTACAACAAAATATGTTTGATGCAATTTGGGATATCCTCAGTTTTAGTAAAGACATACACTTTCTGAATTACATTCAGTCTTTGATTGTAAGGAAAAGCTAAGAAAAATTAGATTATAAGGACTAGAGTGATTCATCTCGTGTTAATATTTGCTTGTTTCTATAGCAACTATTGAGCTAGCATTTTTTACAACAAAACTTGTCAAGACGACAATTTGTAACAAATTAGAAGATGAATTTCTTGTTGAGTGATAAAACTCAAAATTGACTGACGAATTACCAGTAACATCTAGTCGAGCACAAGTTCAATAAGATACTCTTTTATGTTTTTATTAAATTCTTGGTTATGAGGTATTTACTTTTTCTAAATTTCATCCTAGCCTAAAATTCGACTCTAGCTTTGTCCCTTCAACAAAAGTACAAGCATTAGAATTTACACTATAAATAACAATGTTTTACAGACACAAGCCAGTCTCCTCTGATAATCATAGGTGGTAATAAAAAAGGAAATGCACAGAGCACGTTTCAATATTACAAGCATCAAAAGTTGCAAAATTAAACTCAGAGCGCCGGTATACAGAACGACCATCGTATAGAATAAAAAAGCATCACCAATTGAAGCTAATGGACTCAAAATGCAGGTTTTCTGCCAATGCAGATGCACATATTTTTGCAACTTCATGGCGCATGCTCTTCGGCCCGCAGACTAGAACTCCAACGTCTGGTTCTTTGCAGTCGAAAAGTATTCCTTTGATTTTAATGAGAAAGATCAAGTGTGTGTTAGGCTAGGCATACGTCTCTTTCAACAATTCACCAAATTAAACATTGTAGACATGTTAAATATGTTCGACTAGATGATACTGAATATGAGTAAAAAGAATTACAAACTTTTTTTCCAAATTAGTCACAAAACTTCAATTTCTGTCTTGGCTTCGGCACTTTGTCCGTCTTTGCTTGCTAAGTAACAACATTAACGTGACCTTAAAACGTCAATTTATTTTTTCCTTTTTCTTCGATTTTTTTTCAAAAAGTGTAGTTGAAAACACTATTGATTCAACATAATCATTTTTGTCCAAATGGACGATAAACCCAAAAGTACCGATAGATTTTAGTTCTCATTTTTTTTTTTTCAAATTTATTTTTAACTACATATTTCATGCGACCCACAACATGTATCAACTTTTTAACCATACATTTCATCAACTTTTATCAATCTGCTAAAAATCTAATTTTTATCCATACCCCAAACAAGGGCTTAGGGTCACGTCAGGATTTCTTTTGATTCGGCAAATAGGATGCTTATATTGAAACAAAAACGAAAGTTTTGGTGACTAATTTAGAATGAAAAAAAGTCCGGCGACTAAATTTAAAATGCTGTAAATTTTTTTCTAATAATGCATACTAAACACTACCTATTTTTTCCCGAAACACAAAAAAAGGCACTTACTCCTTAGATCAGGTCTAGCACCATAGTGCACCTTTGTACATTGCACTAGGGACTGCTGAGGCAAGCTTTCAAGTTCTCTCTCAGTAGCACATAACCATGAAGCTGGTGATGGGGTTGGTGTTGTCATTTCCGCGTTCTGAATCTGCCTTTCTTCCACAGAATTTTCTCTCTTTTGCAAGAGGAAAACGACACTAGTTCCTATGAATACACAAGCCATTACAAGAAACATATCCCATAAAATCTTAAAACTGTAATGGTAATTCTGTCCCCTCCTCTCGACAGGATATATATGGTAACGAGTGATGATTCCCAGAAAGAGTAAAAACATGATGAAGGAGGACGAGATTACAGCTCCGAGCAATAGCCAACTGTTTTTCCCAAGGGCTGAAGAAATCGGCGAATCTGATGGATTTGGCTGGAAAAATTTAGTCTGGATGAGTTTATGGGCATTTTCAAAGGATTTTTGATCGTTTTCTCTTGTGATGTGGGCTTCTATTTGTAATTGTACTTCGGAAATATCTATAGAATTTCCATATATAGGGAGCAAGAGGTCTAGCATTGAGAGATCAGCTGTGTTTTTGAAGGCAGTTACTAGAAGAATTTTTGGTGCTTTAAAGTTTGGTTGTGTACTTTTGAAGATGATCTCTCGGATTATGGAAATGAAAGGAGTAATGCCACTTCCTCCGCAAATCATCACCAAAGAATCCCGACTGCAGCAAGATTAAACTTTGTTAGCATGATCTTACCTCGTTTAAAAGCGTAAATTATTAGAGACGAGAAGAATGGTTAAGCATGCCTGACTTCTCTTTAATACTTCCAATCGTTCAACTATTAGAAAATTTTGTCCACAAATCTATTCGTTTCAACTTTAGGAAACATATCCAATGACGAAATTATTTTAGTCGGCAAAACACTTTCCATAAATTATCGTTTTTTTTTTTTTTTGGAGTGAGAAAAGTATAATTTCATGAAGCTGTAAACAAAGTATGTATACATACCTTAGAAAATGAGATGAAGAAGGTTCATAAGGTCCTTCAGTTGAGAATTGAAGATGATCCAAAGAAGAAGAAAGTTGTTTATAAAGCTTTTGAGTCCAACTTCCCTCAGTTTTTATTGCAATACTGATCTTATCTGCCTCCAAGTTACTGTTGGAAATTACTGTAAATGGGTGCCACTGCAGCTTGCATATGCTTGGTACATGAATAAACAATACACTTGTGGGGTTGTAACTCAATCCTATAGGGGAAAACAAGTACTTATTAGAAAAGATTTAAAGGTATTGTTGATGCATCTCGTCTAAAAGTTTAAGCGGCTAAATAAAAGAAAACACATATTTATTTGTATTTCTATATATCTTGAACATATACCTCGTCAAAGACCTAACATGTGGAAACCTTAGAGCCTTGTCTGCTCTTAGATCTACCTCGTGTAAGGGTTATTTGTTTAAAAACAATGGATGAATATGACTCATTAGTCATATATTTACATTGCAACCACATCCCTTATATATGTGCAAACACGTTTAACCTCCATGTGGCATAATTTATAAATCATTTACGTATGATCAAACTTCATTTTGAACCACATATTCCAATGGGTCCACAAATACTATCAAGATTAACACACATTTGACACCGCGAAGTATAAATTACAATGAGAGTTGAAAGGATTTTATGTTCTTGAGTGTCATGTTGATCTATCTTATTTAGAGCTTGACAAATTTTTTATATTTGTCTATAACGTTCCAACTCGTGCATGTTGAATTTAAATACACACTAAAAGCCTTACATGAGTAAAATTTCAACATCTGGTGAAGTTGAGACTACTTGAATTCATGATCTTTTGGCAAAAGCTTTAAACTTTCGGAAAGAAATTTGGAACATCAGACTACTTTTATTCACCTGGATTCTTGGAGAAAGTGAGTTCCATGGAGCCATTAGGCAGAAGGCGTGCTGAGCATAATCTGGCCCTCCTTCTTGACTGTAAGAATCTCAAGTATCTATCAATAAGGAAGAGAAAAATCCCAGGGAGAATCATGCAGAAATAGGCAACTCCCACATGCAATATGTAGAAGAATACATAGAGAATGTAGAGATGGTGAGCATAGAAGAAAACTTCAAAAAACTTTCTCCTGATCCGATCGAAACTTGTTGCCCACATCCCCAATGAAACCACAAAAGCTATTACTCCAGCTATGTTGGATAAATATGTACTGCTCCATTGAAGCATCTGCATCACCAATTACCAGTTATTAAGTACTTCTAGTATTAGTAGAGGGACAGTGAGTTTGTGTGTGGGAGATATTGATGCAATGGAAGTGTGAAGAAATATGAATACACAGATCAAAGCCTGTTTGTTCAAAAAGACAGCCTATTGACAAACTCTGGAGTCTATCGTATTACTAACTAACAACGAACTGATAGAATAAAACTGTAGTTTAACATATCTCAACCATTAAACAAATTTGATGATCTCGCATATAAAGCCACTGTTAAAGTAAAACAATAAGATGAAGCACAATTTTCCGAGAAAGTGAAGAAAATGCCCATTTGACCCTAAGGATTTCGGCCAAACTCCCATGGCCTCGAATGCTTTCCAGTTTTGATCAAAAGTCCATTTATACTCGAAAATCAGTTCCAAATTCCAGGTGATCAAAACTTGACCCAAGTCAACTTTGAGCCTTCTGGATTCCCCATCTTTGCTCAATCCTGAGAGAGAGAGAGAGAGAGAGAGAGAGGTTTGTGCATGTACCAGGTACATTTGATTAGTCATTGCCCACCAGTAGATGATGAATCCTATGCTATGTGCAGCAAAAAGAACGTTTGAAAGATGCCCAAGCCAGATATGATATTTCATGCTAGATTCTGATGTGAGCCCAACAAGAGGCAATATTGAGGATGCACGTGTCACTGGGAAAAATAGAAATGCCCAGCATGTGTTTCCAATGTACCCAAGCCTCAGGGATACACTGCGAAATTTTGCTTGCCACCTGCAAAACCCATTGGCAGAAAAATCAAGTATATTTACTGCTCAAAGGGAAAACTCCTATTAGCAAGTATTTAAGAAGAAAACACATTTGGTACGAAACTGTTTTTAGGATAAATACTCCAGCGTGTAACATGATCAGTACGCAAAAATCGAGTAAGAGACTATTAAGGAAGAGAGGCATGAGATACAATATATCAGTTGTCCAATCTAATGTCTGGATATTTGAGAGTTTTTATCTTCTTCTTTTTTTCCTTTAATTCTTTCCTGTACTGTACTGTCCATTTCAATTTACTAAACACGCAATAAAGGATTAAATATTTCCAACAAGAATATATAGATTGAACAGTTAAGTTGTTGGTTCATACACTTTCTCTCCTGGTGTATGCATATGGAGGGCGCCAAAACTGACATATAAATAATTTGCAAGAGACCATATCATAAGTGCTATGAACATGACAGCAAATGCCAGCTCAACTCCATTCACAATTCCCAGAGGAGCCCTCACTACTGCCGGACGTTTCATTGAAACACAATGGCTCTTTCCCTTCGAACTGCAAAAGAACTTAATTATTGTCAACACACTTACGATAACTGCGCACTTGATGGATTTTTAATTAGAAAATGAGTTCCGTCTGCATGTTAGGTGTGTGTTGGACGAATAGTGTAAGCTTTTAGATTAAATGATTAACAAAATTTCCTAACTTAGAGAACTACCTAGAAATTAAGAACATACCTTCCGGAGTTCGATGATTTCTTCTGAAAATGAAGATAAACACAGCCCATTGCAGCAATGAACATAACTGGAAAACTAAACAAAAGAAGATTTGTCCCTGTAAAAGAGTGCAGATTACATGAGAAAATTTTCGATAAAAAATCAACAATGTCATAGCAAGTACGCACGCACAAAAAAAATAAAAAATGAAGAAATTAACAAGCTATACCTTGCTCTCGAAAATAAGTGGAATTGAGTTTTTCATTCAACTTTGGGGTCCATGAAGTTTTGTAAGTTTTTGTCGGCAACATAACCCAGATAGACATATATCCAACAAAAATCAAGAAAAATATAATCTGCCATAAAACCCTGAATTTCATGTTCTCAGCAGTGGATTTGCTTGTAGAGACTCCTCGTCCTGAAATCTGGATACCAATGAGATTTGTCAAAGAAAACAATGAGTGGCTATATTTTTATTCCAGAAAGTTTTGTTTGTATGTATGATTTCATGGCTATCATATGCTTGGTATTATTCTGTGATGTATACACGAATAAAGTAATTATGATGCGTCACCATATATGGAGGAGAAAAACAGCATGATTCATGCACAAGTACAGGGAATTATTGTACTGCAAGTTCAGTTTTCAGGTGGCTAAATTTCTAAACAAGTGGGTGTAATTTAACCCATGTTTGAGCCACGTTATTTTTTTCATTTTTATTCTTCTACTCATTTTTAACCACACATTTTTCAATAAAATAATATTTTCCATTACATCAATAATTTTTCCTTCTTTTCAACCACATATTCTCCATCACACCACTTCAAAAAAATACATTCTCTCATTTTAATGTGCACCAAACGAGTCATTAGTTAGAAAGATCCAACATGTACCGTGGAAAATGTCAGGGAAATTCTGAGAATGTCGAGTGGCAAATTTTCATTGAACTTTGCACAAAAAAACAAGATTTAAAACAGTCGATCAAAATCTATCACATCAACACTGGCATTTTCCTCTCTACAAACAAATTTATTCATTTAGCCTATATTTGATAGAAATTAAGAGATCTTAATTTAAATTAAAGTCAACAATTATTTTTAACAACACATTTCATTAACTCTATCAAATCTACTAAAATCTGATTTTAATCCCCTATCAAATGGAGGCTTAGTTATTCTTAGTATAATCAAAAGCTCACAAGTTGCTGTTTATGTGACCTTTCACATCGGAAAGGGATATATATATATATATAAAATTCTTTTTCTTTTCTACAAATTCAAACAACTGCGGATCATCGTCACAGCAAGGTCGCTTTTGCAGCTTAAAATACCTTATAGCCTCGTACTGTAATTAGGTTTAAGATACTAATTAAAACAGCCCAATTTTGATGCTTTTTTTTCTCATTAAAACAAACATATCTTATAATTTTCCTCTTGTGCATGCATACAAGTTTTAGCATCAACATCTGGCAAATTTGTACCTTGCCAAAAGGAAATAGCATTTCAGATGGTACTACTGCTACAGAACTGTGCAAGTACAGTTGACTTTAGGGTTTTGCAGTACAATATAAGAGGCTAATCCAATTCAAATCTGTCCAAAAGTATATAGTTTGACCTACTGCTCTTCATGTAGAGAGGGGGAAAATAACAAACTAATAAAAAAAAGAGAAAATAATGTAAATGAAAAATCTAACTAGAAATTGACATCTTGGTAGTGTGCACGCAAGCAAATTGGAAAACCAAAAGAATATAAACAAGTTAATGGACATAAAATCTAAAAGATTAATCTTTTTTTTTTTATCTGAAATAAATCAAAATATTAGTATTTGAATTCAATTTTAAAAGGACAATTTGTTAAGAGTTGTCGAAGCTCTTCGAGCATGACACTCTAAATTCAAAATATTCTTTATCTTAGAAAATCAATACTTAAAAACAAGTTTCAAGAAACTTTTAATTTTATAAAATCAATATTTATTTCATATATCGAAAAAAGGAATCATCATCATTACAAGGCAAGACGTAACAACCCCTTAACCAAAACTAAGAAAACTATTCATACATAGTAACTACATTCAACTATGTAAAATATTACAACGAGAAAAAAGGATCAATTAAAATTACAAAACTGTGAACATAATTTTAAGGTATATCAACAATACCAGGTTCTAAGATTTTATTTTCTTTTGCTCTTCAATTATGAACCAACCAACCAGTTTGCATAAATCTTTCCTGCATAGACAACAGGTTGCAAGAGTTGCGCAGAAACACAGAATATTTCCAATGGCAGAGCACAGAATTAAATCAGAAATTTACACAGTGAGTTGAAAATCTACGCAACGTATATCTATTCACAAGTGTTTGAGAACTAACGTTCCAAAACCAATGCCCAGAAAGGTCGCTATTGATATTCCAAATATCCCTACTAGAATGCCGGGAATGACCAAAGAACCCCATCCTTTTGCGGTAGCCATTCCACCTGCTGTCGTAGGACCTCCAATATTAGCATTCGATGCTAATAGTAACAGTTTTGAGTCCAATCTGAACAATCTTCCCAATGCAAGTATCACAAGGAGATGAACAGTCACTTGAATGAAAGCAAACAAGAAAATACTAGGTGCTGTGTGGATTACATTCCATATACTCCCACTGGCACCCACAACAGCAAAAAATACCTGTTCATAGAAGAAATGGTAATTTAAAGAAGATAATCCAATAGAATTATTGGTCAATACATGTAATGATTTAACAGTTGGAGGAAAGAGAGATTTAGAAACTTGATTTGGCTTGGCTTGAGAGGAAGGATAATACTAATAGGAAGAAGTAGGTAAAAGTAACTTATATTTCTCAACTTCAACATTTACAACACTTGACTTGACTTGTTGTTACAAAATGAAAGGACTCTACCCCTATATATAAGGCTTACATGAGAATTCTAGACCACACATTAATCTAGAG
>CAIGRS010172691.1:0-10028 GCA_903798395.1 Fraxinus floribunda | reverse complement strand
AAATGATGTCAGCACTCTCAAAAATGCGCTACACATCTACTGTCACAAAACCATCACCCTAGCGAGGCATTCGACCTGCGTGAAGCCCTCTACCTACACCCAACCCGCCTACTGACATAAGGCTGTCTACTTCCACTAGGCCTTGGACCCCATGGATTCGTCGACCCCCTGAGACCGCCTACCAGCACAATGCCATGCTACGACCCCCGTACTTATCGCACGGAATCGTAGACCCCCATGTCTACCGCGTGAGGTTAACACCTCGCTTAACCGTACATATGATGATGTACCAAAACACAAATTGCCCCAATAGCAAATGTGGACAAAACCAACCACTCGAGGAGTGGAAGTCGTTCCAACCCGAACGTGGGGGAAGTGGGGAAGCTTACGTGGGACACGTGGCACCAGCAGCTGCCTGACACATGCGTGGCCACAGGTGCCTATAAATATACTATCTTCCCGTTTTCTTTAAACTGTTAGCTAATTCTCACGCTGGAGGTACAACGGGGGAGGAAGCCCCTACCTCTTTTTGCAAGTAGCAACCACGTAACCACCGATTGGAGTAACTGGACCACCGCACCCGACAAGGTTGACCCGAAAAACAAATTCACAAACATTTTCACTTACTTTTAAGTAAAATGTACAAATAAAAATCATAAAAAGTCTCTTGTTCATCTTCAAGATTTGAGACTTAAGAGTAAAAAAGCAAAAATAAAAAAATAAAAAAAATCTATTAACCATTGTGATGCTTTGAGCGTAGTTTTGTTTATTGGTATTACACCACTTTATATTCTACTTGATTTCTTTTTGGCTTGATAGTAAGCATCCTGTTCTTTCTGTTGAGACTGGCTGCAAAACAAAGTGCAACAAATAGGAAAAATCATGCATAGTTTAATGTTTTTTAGTGTTTATTTTTGCCATAGCATATAATATATTTTCAAGCAAAAATTCTACCTTGATGATGTGATGTCTCATATGAAAGCTATGGTTGACGATATTCAACCTTTACCGGGAAACGTTCATGATGGTGGTTTGCTCAAGGAAGTTGAGAATTTAACGAAAAACCTTTACTGGTTAAAGTTAATTCTAGTGGCTTATGAGGAGTTGACGTTGATTATTACTTTGATATTTAGCATACGGATGAAAGTGTGGCCAGTTAATTTGTGTTGGGCAAATTCTTTTGGAATAATGTTCAAACTTGATATGTATTGGATTGATTTTACACATTAATGTTCATTGATTTTACCCATGGAATGTGTGTTGGACACATTGATTTTGGATGAAAGCAACATTCATTTGATGCCTTTTGCAGCGCAACTTGTGTGTTACCATATCCTTCTACTATACGGCAACATTAAAACCCGCAACATATACGTAAACATTACGAAGTCTTTCGCAACATTTATAGTGTATAATTTAAAAATAGTATTCGCAACAAATATTTTTCTCATGAAAAATTATTTGAATAATTATTGTGACAAATTGACTTGTCGCCACATATGTGTTGCGATAATATTATAGTGACAAATATCTTGTTGCTATTTTGTACTTTTTGCTTCGAACAAATAATGTTGCGAGTTTGTTAATGTGATGAATGATCAAAAGTTATCGCAAAATACATTCAATGACTCTTGTAGCGCGGCAATGCATGTAACAAACATATTGTTGTCGCGAAATAATTTTTGCAACAAAAATTCTACTTATGCAAGTAGTATTTCAGAATATTATCATTGAAGTGCATAAATAAATATATAAATAAAATTTAGCTAGATATGAGAAAGATCTACTTCTATAATTATTGCGGTTGTTGGATGAATTTCTTGGCTGATAGATATATTTAGTAATTTTAATTAGGTTAAAATTCACATAGATATAATGTGTTTACTTAATTAAGTAAAAATAAGGGTTTGTTTGAATCTCATTTTTTGAAAAAATAGATTTTGTAATAGACTATTTTTTTTTATTTTTTTTGAAGAATGTGGCTAAAAAGTAGAAAAATCTTGGATTTATGTGTAAAATTATTTTATTGGAAGTGATTGAATATGAGCTCGTGAGAAAAAAAAAATGAGTTTTTAAAGAATGAGCACTCAAGTAGGAGCTAAATTTGCTTGAGATATGTTTTCAATTAAATATGAGAAGTTCGACCGAATACACATATCAATTATTTTTCATGAATTTGTATGATAAATTAAGGTGGAGAATTAAATTGAAGTCGAGTCATAGCATTTTTCACATCGTTTTAATCTCAAAGCCCATGTCAATTAGTTAGCTAATAAATATTTGGTTTAAGTCCAGAAATTAGAATAGCAACTACGTTAATTTTTTTGTAGTGATTCAAATAAAAAGTAAGATTAATTTAAGTGAATAATAAGTAATACAGTATTTATGAAACGATTATCCAAACTGCTTAAATCCGCTTTACTGGATTCGTAGTATCATACACTAGCGATTTCACTTGAACACCTACGAAATATTTTATTCCAAATGATAAAGAAATTTCTTACTCCTTTTCGTCTTTCGTTCCTAAAAGTTATTAGTTCGATCGTAAAATTACCTAGAGGAGGTGAATGATGAGTAGCTCGAAATTAAAAATTATTAATTAAAAGCAACAAATCATTTTTTAATTGTTCTAGATGTTTAATCAATCAAATCAAGTTATCATATATCGAATTGCCACAATAATAAATAAAGTAGTAAATAACATAAATAATTGATGACGGAGAAAACTCCAAACTAGATAAAAACTCCGAAACTAGAACAATAGTTTCAACTACAGATAATACAGTATGATCAGGGGTGGACCTAGCACCTGGCCAGCCCCCGCAGCAGCCCGTGCTAGATCCGTTGGGAGCTTCAGGTCGCCCGTCGCCGTCCGCCAACCTCCAAGAAGAAATGGAGAAGAAGACACGACTTCATCGTGGGTGGCCAATGGCCAGCCTGAATTTTTTTTTCTTTTGTTATTGTTTGGGCCTTTTCAATAAATGGGCCCAAAATTCCAATCCATAGTTATTGGTCTGGATCACTGGATTTATGGGTTCATTACTCATTATCCACCTCCACAAAACCTAATCCATTCCAAAATTGAAAACGGGAGGCGAGGAGGGAGACGACAAGAACTGAAGAAAAGTAAACGCTGCAGAGGCGAACCTACTGTTTGACGTCGTAACGTCATCGATCGACGACGATGAGACCGATGGATGATGGTGGACGCCTGGACGATGGTGAACGGTGAGCTACTGAGCGCCTTTGGCCTTTGTATAACTTGTATTGATATGAAATTTAATACATACTGTGATACTGATAGTCAGATACCTGCTATTACTCTTTTATGCAATATCATGCTAGTATTGTTGATCTTTTACGGTCTTATTATGAATGCTGTGATTTTCAATAGTGAATATATTGTGAACGACTTGCTACTACGGCTTTGTGTTGTTCTAAATTCTAATAGTCTATTCTGGTGTTTGTTACTATGAATTCGATGGCAAATTATTTTATGTTAATGAAATAATTATTATTCCTCTATGCGCTTTTTTATTTAACTATTATCTTTTGGGGGAGAACTTAGTTTTTTATTTACTACGTCAATAGGGGAAGCCAATGTTGTCATAAAGTTGAACTTTTGATAGGGTTTAAGTGATAAACTGAGTTATGATTTTTGATTTGTCAATTTAAGTTTTTAGGAAATTAGGGATAAGTGAAAAAAAAAATTAGTGGAGATTATGTTGAGTTCAATTAAATCATGTGTACATTATTTTTTAATCAATTTTGATTGTCAACGGTCATCGGTTACCGGTCAACAGTCAACGGTCTCCACTCGTGCTGAACTAAAAGGCTGGATTCGCACTTGAGTATGATCCAACCTAGAAAATTCACTACACTCACTGATCTAATTCATACAATCTTCATTGGAACGTGCTTCATTCACACCTGCTATCGATCTTCTGGAATTGTCTATCTCATGTGAATCACTAAGAATGTCTTATTCTTGTACTAATCCCGTGCTTCTAGTCCAACATCCCTCACATTTCAACAATCTCTGAAGGCTGTTGAGAAAGTACATTCTTGATGATATTTAGGAAGTGGGTGTTTTGAATTATTTGACTTTGATGTTTTTCCCGACTTGTGCTTGATTGAGCTCAACAATAAAAAATTTAATCTCAATGTTTGGATGTGTTCTTGGATCTTAGAATGATGTTATCACGATGATGAAAAATAATGATCAACAAAACACAAAAACGTACTGGGCTTTGAGTACTTATAATAAGAGATATTTAGGTAGTATAGGATAGATAGAACTCTTGAAAATTGCGAGTTAGAGTTTCATGTATAACACAGTCGCTCAAGCAATAGACGTGAGACAATGATTCTACTTTTTCCGGCTCGAGCATCAACTAGGGGATAGACTAGCGTACATCCGATGACTCTTTCTCCTGTTCCATACTCGAACCCAAAGATTCCTGATTCATTTATACAACCCTCTTAAAAGACTACTTGACTTTTACAACTCTTTTTTAAAAATTCTATTCGTTTATAATAATCATTTTGTTTAAAGAATTGTCAATACACCATAAATTCTAACAATCTACCCCGTTGACATTTTGTGACAAAATTATGTAATACAAGTCAAGGATGTAAAAATAAACTAATCCACCCAAACTCAAACTAAATGTTTGTCTCTTGCATTCCTTGAAGCCCGTTTCCTGAAATCAACAACCCAAATATCAAGTGTAAAAGCACGTGATACATGAAATATAATAATTGAAATAGACTATCATAAATATGCTAGCTAGATTGAAAAGTAATAATAATATTAATCAAGACACCAACTAAAATGTTAATATAACAAAACATTAAAATTCAAAAAAGATAAGCATTTAAAAAAAGGCAAAACTCTCTATACTATCATCTCCCCCTTACTACAAACTCTCTAAAATTAAAATTAAAATGTAACATACTATAACTAAAATTAAATTACTAAATTAAAATATCACTGTCTCTCCCCCATTTTCTCACAAATGACGAAAGAAAATATTACAACAATGTATAATAACTCAAAGATGCAGTTGATATCAAACACACGCATAATCAATAATCAGTAAACTTTCCTACTTATTCAATTCAAGTTTAAATGGAGTAAATTGTAAAAGTGACTTATTTGTGTTAAGTACTTCTAATTCCTTGTGATCAAAATTCCAAACCTTAAATTTGTAAGAAATACCATGCTAAACATCACCGTTAAATAAGTTTATTCGCCTACTAATGAAGGTCAAAGACTCAAACTAATAATGCATATTAGGACCTATAAATGAAACTCATTTTTCATGTATATTATTTTTTTCTCCCTTGACTTTGAATATATATATACATTTTTACACAATTTCTATTTTTCTTTTTAAGTTCATCATTTTTCTCTTCAATTTTTCACATCTTATGTGTAAACTATTCTCCATTAATCGACTAAGATTACCCATGTAACGAGTTTTGGGCCATTGACTCCAAGTCAGTTGACCATAGGGCATTAGGTTATGAGAAACCCCTCGACCTTAATTGATCAAGTCAAATAGGTTTCGAAAAAGATTATAATATGAAACATTTATTTTATTTAAGGGAATATACTAGAGTTTATGTATACTAAATTAAGGTCAATCAATGTTCAACGTCACCTTACCAATAGATGATGGCTATCATAAATATCACACACGCGGTTAAGATTCACTCATAAGATTATAGTGTGTGCAGTGCATATGATATATGAAGAAACCTCTACTAAATACTCTACATAAACATAAACAAAGTAATGAAAAATATGCTACAACACATCAATTAAACTCACATTTGGTTACAACACACATGTTCAAGTAAATTATATATCATGCTCTAGTTAAAATAATAATAATAATAATAATAAGATACACGCAATAATGAATGAATCACAATTAATACGTATAAGCATGCATAAAAAACACAATCAATTTGGTATACAAACGCTCTTACATTTAAGAGCACCTCGATCAATTTCAAAATTTCTCAGATCACTCTTTTTAACCGAGACTTGTCCAGTGGAATACCTATTTTGAGTCAACAGTGTCATTAACTTGGTCAAATGACTCACTTGATTAGTGTGGTAATCAATTCGGCTATCAAAATCTTGATTTTTCTAACTCTAATGAAATTTTGATTTTTATTTCTAATTAGGAATTTACGAAACCTAGGCCTTATATGTCATAACTCACCACAATTGAAACAAGTAAGGATACACCTAGATCCAAAGTTATATGTTCACTAATATCCATTCCTTGGTGGTAGGTCATACGCTGTCTAGTAGGCATCTGTCCTACAATACCCTTATTCTTGAGTTCAGGATTCGAAACATACATAGGCTGGTTGGTGGTTGGGATAAAAATAGTTTTGGAAGTACTAGCCCTATTATGATTAGTCTGCTTATGTCCTAGATCTCCCATATTTCCAACAAGCTTGTTCAACCTCAAAAGATTGTTTAATATCTGAGATCCACTAGAGAAAGCATGAAGTTGAGATTTGTAATATTCAAGTTTACTCAGAAGGTTCTTAACTTGGATTTCTAATTCTCAATGGTTAGCTCACTAACTCTCCTAAAGGACTTCTCAAGTTTACCTATACGCCCCTTAATCTTAAACGTTAGGGATTGATTCACAGTATCTAATATATTGAGGCACAAGGTAGACTCCTGAAGGTCAACTACAAGTTTTTCTTTAACTAGCTCATGTTCATTGATTTTATTAAACACGACTTTATTCACCTTCTTAATCTTAAGACTCCCTTCAAATAGTTTTTGACAAGCCTCACGAATCTCTTCCTCGTCTTCAGAATCTTCCTCAAATTACACACCACTATCTACTTCCTCAACATTCTTGATGTCCTTATCAGATTCACTTTTAATCATAGTAGTGAAACCCATAAACTTCATATTCTCCTCATGAGTGGATATCTCACTTTGATTATCTGAGCTAAACTCGTAATCAGTTAGAGTTGCATTCATAGCTTTACCTTAATTTCCCTTACCATTAGGGCACTCACTTCTATAGTGGCCAAAACCTTGACATTTATGACATCTCACAGATTTAGATATTTTTTTAGTCTCATTGGAATCACCTATGTTCTCTATTTAGTTTTCTTCTTATTTTTAAACATTTTTTTTAAATTCTTAATGAAGTATGTTATTTCCTCATCATTAAATGAGTCCGAATCAGAATTATCATACTCTTCTTCCCCAACAGTGTTCAAGGATATAGATTTTTTTGTCTTAGGTTGGATATGGCGAGTTCATAAATTTTGAGAAATTCAAACAATTCTTCAACCTTAACAACATTTAAATCCTTGCTCTTCTCGCTAATCGTAACTTTAGGCCTAAATATCTCAGGTAAGAATCTCAAATTTTTTTTTGACAATCATAGGCTTATGAATTCTCTCACCTAAGCTAAAGCTAGAATTAACTATGTCATTCAAGCTCGCATAGAAGTCATTGAAGGTCTCATCATCATTCATCCTAATTTCTTCAAACCTAGTGGTCAATATATGTAACTTATAATTCTTAACAGCCCAAGTTCCCTCATGTGTGGTCTCTAAAATATCTCAAACCACTTTAGCAACCTCACACATAGACACACGCCTAAATTCTTCAGGTGATATAGCCATATATAGATCATGAAACCCTTTAATATTCCAATTACACTCATCTAAATATTTCTTAGATCAAGTTGAAATATTAGTAGGGATAACTACACCTGCAACTATGGTAGATGGGGCGGTGCTCAATCAAATATGCTCATCCATAGATTTCAGGAAGGCTCTCATTCTAACTTTCTAATATGCATAGTTACTGTCATCAAAATATGGCGGGATAGATAATGAACTACTCATCTAGAAAAATAGGGTGAGGAATCGAATTTGGGCCATGAACTACTTGAAAGTTACTAATTCGACCCTAAAATCACCTAGAGGGGGTGAATACATGAATAAAGCGGAATTAAAAATTATCAATTACAAACAATAAGTCACTTTTTAATTGTTTTAGATATTTAGTCAATCAAGTCAAGTTATCATATGTTGAATTGCCACAATAATAAATAAAGCGGTAAATAGCACAAAGAATTGATGACGAAAAAACCCCTAACTTGGTAAAAATTTTGAGACCAAGTCAATAGTTTTCACTATAGATAATAAAAACTTACAGTATTATCCACTCTAAAAATTCCACTAGACTCTCTGATCTAATTCCTGCAATCTCCAATACCCGTTGTATTGTACTTCACTTACACCTACTCCCGATCTTCTGGAATTGTCTCTCATGTGGATCTCCAAGAACGCATTGTTCATGTACTCTTTCTATGCTTCTGATCCAACTTCCCACAAACTTTAGCAATCTCTGAAGGTTATTGAGAAGCTACTTTCCGATGATATCTTTTGGATTATTTGACTTTGATGTTTTTCCCAACTTGTGCTTGACCAATCTCAAGAATCAAAAGTTTAATCTCAATGTTTGGATATGTTCTTGGTTCTTGGAATTTTGCTATGAGAATGTAAAATAATGATCAACCACATACAAAAACGTATTGGGTATTTATAATAAGAGGTATTTAGGTAGTATATGATAAGTAGAACTCTTAAAAATTGCGAATTAGGGTTTCACGTATAACACCGTTGCTCGAGCACCGACTAACGACATGTGAGTGAGAGGTGTGTCACTCGAGCGGTAGACGGCGTGACAGGCGGGCGACAACGATTATACTTTTTATGCTCGAGTATTAGCTAGGCGATAGGCTAGTGTAAATTCGGCGACTCTTTCTCCTTGTTCCATACTCGAACCTAAAGATTCCTAGTTTATCTATACAACCCTCCAAAGACTTATTTACTTTTACAACTCTTTTATAGCAATCCTATTTTTTTTTTGTAATAATCATTTTATCTAAAGAATTGCCAGTACAATATAAATCCTAACATTTCCTATGACTAGAAAGAAAACGTAAAGGAGACTATTTCTTCGATTAAAGTCTTCTATCAGGATAATAAAATCGTACATGGCAGATTCACGGGAGTAGGAAAAAAACAACCATGTATTAATGTATATTCAAAAGTTGGAGCAATTTTGAACTTGTTGATAACAACATCATTCATTGAATCTTTTCTAGTAGTCTTTGTCGTGACTATAAAGTCTTCGGTAAAGGTAATTTTCAGTTCATATGTTTATACAAAAAAAATAAAGTCTTGATATTCTTGTTGACTCTGCCCAAAAATGCAATCTTCATCTGTTTAAAGTTGTATTTACTCGCTTACACCGTCCAATTGAGTGCTTCCAGGAAGTGCAAAATGTAACACTAATTCGCTAGCTGATTTCTCAAAAGTCTAGTTATGGAAGAACCTTCCTTCTTTTGAAACAGTCAATGTAAACAATCTCAACCCGTATATGGTGGTCATTTATTTGAAAAAAAAAATTTATTTTAAATAGTGATTTTTTTACAGAATGTGTGGTTAAAAATATGAAATTACGTATAAAATATTTTATTCTGTGAATGTGGTTAAAAATGTGTGCAGAAAAAAGAATTTTGAAAAAATACGAGACAAAACAAGGGCTCAATTACAAAAAAAAAATATTAAACGATATAAAAACACACCCAAGCAAACACATATAGAGCTTGTTTGTGCCCCGTTTTTTGCTCAAAAAATATTTTGAAATAGTATTTTGATAAAAACAAAACAAAAAAAAAAATGCGTGATTAAAAAATAATGCAAAGTTTTGAATTTATGTATAATATTATTTTATTATAAAATGTGATTAAAAATAAGAAAAATAAAAATATATTTTTAAAACAATGACGACCAAACAATGTCATAGTCATTTATCATAGCATGACAACTATGCCTATGTCACCTAAATTTTTCATAAACAAGACGACGACTTGAAGGATGATCTCACTATTCTTACTTTGACTCCGTGTCTCACACGAAAATGGCTCTTTGAAATTCATTAACTTCGAACGACTAATTAG
>CAIGRS010172679.1:0-24111 GCA_903798395.1 Fraxinus floribunda | reverse complement strand
TCGGTTTGGTTCGGTTCGGGTTCTGTTCGATCCGGTTCGGTTCGAAACTTTTGGACACCCCTAGTTCTGGCACTATCAAGTGTTTCAAGATGCCTTCGGTCCTATAGAAGCTATTAAATTCATCTGAACAAAACTCAAACCTATTATTTGTGTGTAGATATTTCATCTACTTTATAGTCTGCTTCTCAATCATTGCTTTTCACTCCTTCAAGGTAGCAAATACATCACTCTTCCGTTTCAAGGAGAATACCCAAATTTTCTTGGAAAAATTATTAATCAGCGTCAACAAGTAATTAGCACCTCCTTCACAAGACACCCTAGCTGATTCCTAAAGATTTGAATAGATATCAAGTGTTTCCTTCGTGTTATGTATCCTTTTAGTGACAATGCTCACAAAATTCTATCTTACTAGTCTTCTGCCCATCAAGAAGTCCATCTTACTCAATCTGCTATACCATTCTCACTCACATGTCCAGGCCGCATATGCCGAGGATTTGTAACTTCTTCATCTGCCAATAAAGAAGTAATAACTACTCATCCCCTATAACCGTGGAATCATGCAAAATGTACCAATGAGTAGAACTTTTATGTCCCTTCATTAAAACAAGAGCACCCATGTTTATCTTAAAAAAATCTACTTTTACCGGTGTATCTATACCCCCTTGAGTCAAGCGTGCTCAAAGATATGAGATTTTTTTTTAGTTCTGGGATGTGTCTTTATCTATAAGTGTTCTAATAGCTCTATCGAACATTCTAATTCTGACTGAACCAACTTCAGAAATTTTGCAAAGTGCATTGTTTGCCATAATCAAAGCACCTTTTGAAACCTCATCATATGTTGTAAAATAGTTACTGTTGGGACATATATGGAATGTACATGCCGAGTCTAGAACCCAATCATCTCAAGGTTTGGAACTAATGTCAAAAATCACAAGAAGCTCTCCTTAAGTTTACTCATCTTCTACAACACCAGCCCCTTCTGTGTTTTCATGTAATTTTCCTCTATCTGCAGTAGTAGCCATTCTCTTCTTCTTCAAATAGTAGCAATCAGCTCTGATATGTCCATTCTTACAAAAATAATATACTTTCTCTACATGTTTAGATTTCGATATGCGAAGACCCTCATATTCTTACCAAGATCTCCATCTTGATTCATCTAATGATACCAGCCTTCAGCCTGACTTTCAGTTCTCCTACAAGATGCCTCTTCTTCTCCTTAGACAATAAAGCATCATATACCTCATCCACGATGAGAGTATCATGACTATAGAGTATAATATATCTAAAAGTCACATATGATGGCGGCAACGAACATAACGACATCAATGCCAAGTCCACTTCATCGTACTTAACCTCTAATATTTCTAAATCAACCATGATTTCTTTGAGCATAGTTAAGTAAACATCCAATAACGTACCTTCGGACATCCGATGAGAATACAAGTGCTGCTTCAAGTGTAATTTACTAGTCAAACTCTTTGTCATGCAAAACTGCTCCAATTCCAACCACAGCACATCAACGCTTTTCTCCTTTACAACAGTCTGAAGAATTTGATTTGATAGATATAGATGAATTTGTGATTGAGCTTTTCGATCCCCACGTTGTTTTTCATTATGCGTCTAGGTTGAAGGCATCTTATTAAAGCCTAACAAGACTTCCTCCAAATATATTTGTGCAAGAACCGCTCGCATTTTCACCTCTATAGAATAAATCTCGTGTTGCGATCCAATAATGGAATATTATATTTCACCGTTGCCATGTGGAAGATCATTCATGCTCTGATATCATGTTATTATGAATTGATCAAAAGATAATAGTAAGATGAAATAATAAAACAAATAAGAACACCAAGATTTTATGTGAAAACCCAAGATGGAAAAAAAAAATCACAAGTAAAGAAGGATAATTTCACTATTAATCAATAATGAATTTATTTACAAATCAAGACCCCAATACACTCAATCAAAATCTAAGGCTCTCAAGACGTTGTATGAATGTTATATCTCGATACTAGGCGTGGTTACTTATATATAAACCCTAAAAATCGAGTTGTAGATGAATTAAAGTAGAGAAAATGCATCAGAACGTGATATGGGTCTGGGTCGGATAAACACACTGTTTGAGTGCCGACGAGCACAAGTGAGGATCAAGTTTCTGCTGAATTTTTTATGACGCCGCTTGAGCGCCACAGCTAGCGGCCAACTAGCAAAATTTCTGTGATTTTTTCTCCCCGATCCAAAATTTGATCTCTTCAAGACCATTTCAACCAAAACTCCAATACTCAGTAGAATTTAGGTCACATTACAACAATGAGAATTATCTTCGGAAAAGAAAAACTGAAGGATGCAGCAATTGGATGATTATCCAACCAAACGTAAGTCACTATGAAATTATTGTTTTCTGGTAGGCTATCTCTCGACGAGCACCTTAATGTGATTAGATCTAATTGATTGTGAGTTTAGAGTGTCTTCATGGGGGCATCATATAATGCATTACTGTGCACCCTTTTCATTCTGTATAGTATGAATTCCTTCTGAATTTTCCTTTGGGTTTCCCACAACTCTGTTAATCAGTGCACCATTGTTCTTCATTCTTGCTGTTTATCTGATGGGTTTTCTAGCATTTGTCATTTAAAGAAAAAATCTTGGATTCTGACCGCTTCTAATATCAGAAATGGTACTGAATAATTGAATTATTGCTGTTTTGTTGTATTATTGAGTGTTTTAGGTTAAATGTGGAGCTTAATATTCCTATACAGAATGATTTGGTGAGTAATTTTGTGGTTTTTTTTTTAATACGTGAGAAAGTATGGAGCTTGGAGTATGTACGAATTGTTTTGATTAAAGAATGTAAGGAGATAAATACCATCCACATTTAGAGGTGTTTTCAAAACTTTTGACGAGTTTTTCACGTGATAAAGTTAATACAAAAATGAATTGTGAGCTCTAAATCGAAATGTCTGCTTTCATCACCGCATTCCGTCCAACGAGTGTGGTTAACCCCTATTTCGGAAAATAAGTCGTTATCCCTTTTGCTTCCAATATTGAAGCTTGAGAATCAGAAGCCACGAAAAAGTTTAATGATCCACGTATGAAAGGCGACATATTTGAGGAACATAAGTGCAATTTTCCATTAGAAAGGTTGGATATTCGAATCAACGAGTGCAAATTCACGGAAGCTTCCGTGAAGGATAGGTAGTGTAAAGAAGGAACCAAAACTAGAATTCAATAGTTAGAATCTTTTGATAGAATAAAATATTAATATATCTCTTTAAGGGGGACACGAAAGGCAATAATGTTATACTATTATTATATTTTAACAATATACTTTTTAATGCTATTGTTTTGGTAGCATTTGCAAGTGACAAGTTGACTTGATATATATATATATATATATGTATGTATGTATGTATGTGAGTGTTTCTATGTATGTAATGTAACCAACATTTTTGATCGAGGGTCTCGACCGAACGGTCTCTTGGTCGAGTCTAGTGTTACGCAAGGAACTTGAGGTGTTGGAAGCTCTATCTAGAATGAGCTACATTAGAGAGAGAGAGAGAGAGAGAGAGAGAGAGAGAGAGAGAGAGAGAGAGAGAGAGAGAGTGAAGATTGTTCTTTATATTTAAAATTGAACGATATTCATGTACAAAATAATATTAATTAATCTTATTTTTTACTTTTTACCTAGAAAGGGAGATGATTTATTAAACGTCATTCCATATATATTAATGTGATATGGATTGGATGAAAAATATCTTGTCATGGGAGTAGTTTCTCATCATCATCTTTGTTTTTTTCAATGTTTTCATATTTTGGGTACTACTAATTATTGATTTGTATGGAAATTCATTTTTAACCACACAATTAAAATCATATTATAAGAAAATAAAAGAAATGCTTATTTTTAACCACATTACATATTCTCTGAAAAATCACTATTTCAAAATACATTTTTTTCCCCAAAAACACATTAAGATGGAGCCCAAACATGGGTTGAATTCATTCACTAGTCAATGAGGCACCCTTTATGTGTGCATACCTTTGAGGTTTCCTCCAGCGTCCTTGATTTTTTTGATACGTGGTTTTGCCTAACCTTTCAGTCAAAGAAGCGTTTGTATGGTATAGCAAGTTGTTTAGCTATTTGTATCGATTTGCAGTGAAAGGTAGATATTATAGTATACAATATTGTAAAATAATTAATTTAAAAAGTTAAAAGATATAGTCCATATTTGGTGGGTATTAAAATTAATGTTTAATATATTTTAATAAAAGTTGATGAAATATGTATTTAAAAGTTGTGGATCCATGTAATATGTGATTATAAATAATCGTTAATTTTGACTTAAATTAAAATCTTCTTCTAAATAGGGGCATAATGAGTTATTTTGAAGGATAATGAATAGTGGTAAATTGAATTGAAAAAAATCGATTTTTAAAATTTTATTTAATTAAATGTACTGAATAAGTTTTTATTTTGATAAAAAAAATAATAAGAAACATAATCAAATACTAATACTCTATTTGAGCTCATTTTTACAATCTCATTTTTCATCATAATTATTTTGAACACACATTTTTTTCAGTAAAATATTTTTATACGTAAATTCATAACTTTCTCCATTTTTATATGTTCTCTTAATTTTTTTTTTTTATATGTATATTCATAACTTTCTCCACAATGACCTTTTGAATGGTAAAAGACAAAGATATCCTTAAATAAAAAATACAATTACAAAATATTATTTTATCTAAAAGACAATACTCCCTTAAAATCTCAAAATCAACTAACTTTTCTTATCTATTTATTCCAACACAGATACATAATCTCTCATTTTCATCTACTTTAACATCAAAATATGAGAAATTGATAAAACGCTAAACAAGAATTGTTTTTAAGTCTATCGCTTCAAATCGTTAAATATATTTATATATGCTTAATTTCGTTTTTAAAAAAAAAATTAGTATACTTTTTTAATTCATAAATTAAAATCAGTTAACTTTTCTTATCTGTTTATTCCAACACAGATAAAGAATCTCTCATTTTCAACAGCTTTTAACATCAAAATCTGAGAAATTGATCAAATGCTAAACAAGAATTCCTTTTTACGTCTATCACTTCAAATTGGTAAATATATTTATATATGTTTAATTTCATTTTTTTTAAAAATAAAATTAGTATGCTTTTGTAATTGATAAATCTTATTTCGACATAAATTAATATGTAGATAATGTTTTTTTAACAAATCTATACTTTTTAAGCATAAAAAAGAAAAAAAAAATCATCTGCATATATATCATGGTCGTAACAGCCAGCCATAGCTGTCAGTTGTTGAGCTTTTTTTTTTTTAAAATATCCTATAGTCTAGTGGTTGGGCCGATTTTCTGAGTATTTTTTATAATTAAAAATTTTGTTTCGTCGTGTAGATATGATTCCAATACAACTTTGGTGATTTCGAATTGGATGAAAAAGATCGATGAGTATAGAAATGAATAAGTGATATAAATGGTGGTATTCCAATCTCTAACACCGAGCACATCATATGCAGAAATGTACCGTGATTTATAAAATAAGTTGAAAGTTGATCTCTCTCTGTACGATATGGAACTGAAATTTCATTTCAACTAACATAATCCATTCCAATTCCCCATATGAAGGTTGCTTTTGATGTTGAAGTGAATTATCTATTTGATTTGAAGAAAATGCACACGACTCCTCTTTGCGTGACTTTAGTGAAGAATAACATTGTCTAAGTTGAACACAAAGACTCGGATGGAAGGGATCACAATACTAATAATTTTTTAGACACAATGGAGATAGCTCGTAAGGATGATATGATTATTCCCGATGCAGTTGTTCCTCATCGTGATCTCGTTGTTACACAAAAAAATCCGTCGGTAGTTCACAACAACGAGAATGATTATGAATTTACATATGAAGATTCGATTGTTTTATCCCGTTGAGACATGAGTTGGGCGGAAGTGCATGTGCTGGATCGAGTAGACCCTCATCTAATTTCTCTCATGTGGTTCCTGATGATGAGAATTTGTATATCGAACAACTGTTTGAAACAAAGAAAGAGTTGCAGGAAGCTGCGCACCGAATTACTATGAAATACAACTTTGAGTTCAAAGTGTATAAATCAAACAAGTCTTTGTGGATGATTGTTTGCCTCGACAAAAGTTGTCGTTGGCATTTACAAGCGACAAAGATGGACACGAATGAGTTATTTATAGTTTACAAGTATACACGAGAACATATTTGCGAAATTGAAATTTGTCTAAATGATCATAGGCAAACTCAAGCATGGTTTATTAGTCGATAAATAATGCATAACTATTAGGACCCATGAATGATCTACAGACATTCGGACATCATTAACGAATTTTATCGAGATTACGGAGTGGTCATGAGTTACTAGAAGGCTTGGAAGGCCAAAGAATGTGCGTTGGAGGACTTAATGGGCTCGACCAATGTGAGCTATGTTAAATTGCCAGGTATTACCATAACATGGGTACAACTAATCTTGACACTGCATTTTTTATTGAGACGGAGTGTGATAATTGCTTTAAGTTTTTCTGCGTGGCTCTGGACAATGCATCCGGAGATTTCGAAATGCGACGCGACCCCTAATTTTAGTCCATGATACAACTTTGAAGGCTAGATACTAAGGTAAGTTAATTATTGCTACATATCAAGATGTCACATCCAAATTTATCCTCTTGCATTAGACATAGTTGATAGCGAGAATGATCTGTTGATGCGTTAGTTCTTCACAAAGTTAAGGAAAGTAATTGAGGAAGTTGAGGACCTTACCTTTGTAACTGAACAAGGACCATCTATAATAAATGGTATTGCAGAAGTTTCCCAATGTACATCGTGAATATTGCATATACCATATACAAGGCAACCTGAAGACTAAGTATCGGGACAAAGTCATCATTCCATTGTTCAAGAGAGTGACCAAAGCTTATAGTGTTCAAGAGTGCAATAAATTCATGGTGAAAATAGGAAGTAAATCATTCCCGGCCTAGGAGTATCTAACAAAAATGGGAATTAAATCCAGGATGTCGATACAACATGATGAAGTCAAAAAATGTAGAATCTCTAAATGCATTATTCAAGAAGAATCGAGAGTTATCGATCATCACTATGATTGAGAACATTCGACAAGCTGCAGTAGTGGTTTCACGACCGATGTGCGGAATCACAAAGTTGCATGAGTGTGCTAGCCTCGGCCCATGAAGATAAACTCTTCAAGGTTGTAGATGTTGCGAGAAAGTTGAATGTGGAACCACTAGATGAGTTGCACTTCTCTATGAAATATGCACGTAATATGGCATACATGATGCATTGAGTGATAACACTTGCACTCGTAGTCGATTTCAGTAGGAGAGTTTTCCATGTGAGTATGCAGTCACTATTGCTATGTATAGAGGCCTTGTAGCAAGAACTTTATATTCTCCTTATTACACGGGTGATTATTGGAGAGCAATATATGTTGAGACTATATTTTTCTCTATCGAATGAAGTCGAGTGGGAAGTTCCCGACCATATTCTCACACTTAATAGTTTATTGTCACCCAAAGTTGAACTACGTGGTCCTAGATGTCCACGTACGATTAGAATATCATCTATTGGAGAGTTTTCTTGACCACGTATGTGCAATAGGTTCAGAGCAACATGGCATACTCATCAATTTTGTACAAGTCAATTTTCCTTAAATGACAATTAGATGGATGTGTAATAGTATCACTAATAATGGAATAATATTTATATTTTTTTTACAATATTTACAATTATTTCACAAATAAAAAAAAATTAAATATACAGTATTTACAATTATTTCAAAAATAAATAAACAATTAAATATAAAATATTTACAATTCTTTCACAACTAAATATATAATATTTACATTATTTTACAATATTGACAATTATTTCACAAATAAATATACAATATTCACGTATCACAATTAAATTTATACAAATCACATGCTAACTTATTCCTCCAATTTTGTATCTCTGATTTATTGATTCCATCAACCTTATGTGCTATACTAAAAAGATCGATATATTTTATTGTGAACATGCCGTAATCGCCTCTACAAATAAATAATAATGTGTTAGTTCGGTATTGTGCAGCGAAACCTATGTTTGCAAATTAAAAAAATTATAAGTATTTACGATTTCGACTGTCACGTCGTCGTGTCTTGCACGTTGGCTAGTTTATCCCACACAGTCACCCCCACGCGTCTAGCCATCAAAGAAACGATCACAGCCATTGACTCTAGATGAAGCTCGAGCTAACCCTATGTCGACATGAATGATCGGAGTCATACACATATATAGTGGAATTAGCAATGACAATCTTCATGACAAATCAGTGATGATTCGCAATCACTAGAATGTACATATGCGAACCCTCCCATGAATTTTCCCAACACACAGTCACATTCCTATGACCCATCGAGCATATATTCGGGCACAATGTACTCATTACCTGTACGTTGGAGAGACTGATACTCAATGGTAACAACATGTGGGAACTAGGTGCTCAATATGCCTCGACTAGGAATGTCAAATGATCTCAAATATCTTCGAGCTTGTTCGCCCAATAAGTTCATAGCCATGTCGATGTGATACATCAGAAAACATCAATAAAAAAAATGGAGGGAGTTATTTCATTTATTAAACAAGAAAATATATATACATAATAAATAACAATTGCGTATTACACTTACAACGTTGACGAGCCAAGCTCCTGAAGTCATGACATCATGAAACCACTTAGAGGCGTCGGTGATCCTCATTTGGCTATCCTGTGACTAGCTTTGAAAAAAGAAAAAAAAAAGAAACTGTAAAAAAAGTATAGATGAGTTAGCACAGCGTATTTTACTAAAATCATAAAATATTTACCTAGACATAATTCTCTGCCCTGGGTACCACCACATCCTCCGTCATCAAGGCCACACTCTCTGCCCCGGGCACCGTCACCTCCTATGTTATCGAGGCTATCTCCACCGTCTCGGATGCCACCACTTCCTCGGTCATCAGGGCCACCTCCTTCATCTTCTTCTCCTCTGCCACATCTCTCGTCCCCATCTGGGCCACCCCCTCCCGCTCCACAGATAACAAAAATAATGGTAATGTATCATCTTCGATCTACAATGGTGTATGACCCGGATCTCCGTCACCTTCTCCATCACCCTTTCTGCCACCCTGTCTATCACCCCCTCATATGCGTACTATATTGCTTCAGATAGCTGTGACCTCATCCTAAAGGTCTCATATATGCCTCGTAGCACTACAATATCATGGCATAAACATAATACCTCACCGCTCATTTCTTGTCTAAGCGCTCCTATCTCATCTCATAGCACGCCCACCTCCTCCGTCATCTCACGTTGTAACACCTCTGCCTCTTTTCGTAGCACACCCAGCTCCTCTTCCATAAATCTAGTCAAGCGGACACATGGATCATCAAATTATGACTCTTACTGTGTGCTGAAGATCCATGGGGAGGTGTTTGAATGGAAGAGAATGAGATCTCATCGGCGGAGGTGATCATCGTGGATCGCGCTTATACACAAATAACAACATTACAAATTATTAACTTATTTACCCGAACATAATTCTCTGCCCTGGGCACCGCCACCTCCTCCATTATCGGGGCCATCCCCTCTGCCTCAAGCACCACATCTCCTCAATCATTAGGGGCTATCCCTTCCGTCCTCTCCTCCTCTGCCACCTCTCTCATCTCCATCGGAGCCACCCCCTACCACTCCATAGATAAAAAAAAATGATTCTACTGCATCATCACCTAGCTACAATGGTGTGTGATCCCGATCTTCGTCACCTTCTCCATTGCCTTTTTCTTTATCCCGTCTATCACCCCCTCGTATGCCTACTATATCACCTCGGAGAGATGTGATCTCATCCTAAGTTCTCATATATGGCCTCGTAGCACTACAATATCATGGCATAAACTTGATACCTCGCCTCTCATTCCTTGTCGCAACATCCCTATCTCATCGCGTAGTGTGCCCACTTCCTCCCTCATCTCACATCGTAACACCCTACCTCCTCTTGTAGTACACCCAAATCCTCCTCCATAAATCCAATCAGGCAGACATACAAATCATCAAAATATGACTTTTAACATGTGTAGGAAATCCATAGGCGAGGTGTCTGAATGGAGGAGAATGAGATCTCATCAGCAGAGGTGATAATCGATCAACTAGATCACGCTCTACACAAATAACAACATTAAAAATTATCAAGTTAGTTAAAATATGCCAACTCATACAAAACGATAATCAATAAATTATATTCAATTCACATACTCAATCTCGGTCCAGGATGGAATCGAACATCTGGTCGTGTCAAGTATGTGGAAAGGTTAATTCACAAACAAAACCTCGACCTTCTTCCTCCGTCGATGGCGTTAACTAAGTTAGAACTTCAAGCTGACATATTGACAGTTCAACTAGTTAATGTTCATGTGAAGAAATTTTGAAACGACTTACAATATAAATCGTAAATGTATAATACTATATGAGGATTGTCTGAGGGTTGATAACTATTTGCCAAATAGATATCCAAGTGCTTAGGATGCTTGCCAATTATGCATTTGAGGGCAACGTGTCTCTTCTCACCTAACAAATCGGGTGCCTAAGAGGGGGACAATCCTATATGCCCAAATCTACCACACATACAATTATTATATGTAAATTTAGTATAAAAAATATTTTAACGTTGATTATGTTAAACATTTACCTGCCTGCCAAGGACAATCCATAAGTTTCATACTTACGCGTGGACTCATTGGGCTTCGAGTGTGGTATGGTGAAGACGTGTACGGTGTTCTCAAAACATCTCCGGCCTTACGGATAGTTGTTGAAGGCATCGATATTGTCAACAACTTCTAAATGGAAAAGGTTGATCATAGTCTTCTTGTGATGACACATCGCCACGCTTTCAAAGATGTAAACCAGTTGTTACTTCAATTCGTTCAACATCTAGTCGCACTCTGTGATTGCGTCGATCAACGCGGTAGATATACCACCTACTATCCTTGAAAATACGTCTTGTGCAGCCTATTACTTCTTTGAGTATCGTCAACAGCTATCTCGTCACCCGTTATCCTCAGTCTAGTTATGAGGAAAACTCAAGCATGGAGAAAGCAACAACTTTGCCCCAGGGTCGAAGTAAAGGACATCGTCGTCGATTGACCTAAGCAGCCGACATAGTAATATATCACTAATATGCTTAGAGTATTGTACTTCTCTCAACTAATATAGGAGCCACATAAAGGACTTGTGTAGGATATCTGCCTGCTAATCATTCAGCAACTCCAACACACTAGTGAAACTGTTAAAACTATTGTTCCACATACATTTTCCCGTCATCTATCTCAACTCCACAGCTAGATAGTACTCCATCCTTCAAAAACTCAAATATTAGAACTTTCAACAAAAGATAAGGGAATAAGCATAATTTTAAAAAATTAAGCGAACCAAATTACACAAAAACATTAAAGAAAATAATAAAATATAAAAAATTAAGAATTGAAAAAAATCATTTATAATATGAAAAAAACAATTAAGAAAGAAAATTTAAAACTATTTCCAAAAACAAATTATAATAAAAACAAAACAAATTAAATAAAAGGAAATTACCAAAATTAAAAAAAAAGAATATAAATATTATTTAATTAAAATGTTAAAAATTAAATTAAAATTTAAAAATATAAACAATTAAGAAATTTTAAAATTATTTCCAAAAAGAAATTATAATAAAAAAAAACAAATTAATCAAAAAGATATGAAAACTAAATAAATAATATAAATATTATATAATTAAAATTAAAAAGATTAAATTTTATCATAAGAAAAAGAATGAAAAAAAATTTTAAATTGAAAAGAAAATGAAAAAAAACATTTGAACCGACTACAATTGGCCCAAAAGGCCGGCTATTAACAGTCCAATCGGCCAAATTCAATTGTTTCTCGTCGAAAATGGCAAGAAATCGTTATTTTCAACGAGATTAAGTTTCATAAACGTAACACACACACACACACACACACTAAATTGAATAATTTACATAAATAATTAATAATAAACATTGTACTTGACAATTTAGAACACAATAAATGAAAAATCAATTTCATAATAAAAAAAATAAATAAATAAAAATTAACATTGTTGAAGATAATGGCCGATGTGGTGGTCGGTGTTGGATTTCACTAGGAAGATGCTTTTTCGACTGAATCCCGACTCCGTATTGTGTGAGTAATTTGAAATTTCTTTTTCCTCTCTTCTCAAACAATTGGTAGAAGATAAGTGCTTTTTTGAGTTTTGGTATTTAACTTAATCTTTTATACTTTCTAAATGTTTTCTTTTTAGCGGTTAAAGATTAGCCACTGTTTGGCACACATTCTTTAAAAATATATTTTTTCAAAACTCATTTTCAACCATACATTTTTAAATAAAATAATATTTTCAATTACATCAATAATATTTCTTTACTTTTTAACCACATATTTTCCATCATATCACCATTTAAAATATTTTTTTTTTCTCAATAATATCCATCAAATACACTCCTAATATTGAAAATAGAGTTTTGCTATTTTACCATAATCGATAACCAAATTTGGCCGCCACTATATCAACCCTATTGTAACATTAACATAGCATGACTCGTGGAAATATGGCCAGATCATTTTCTTGTATTACCTCCTATATATATACATACATTTCATCAACTTCTCTCCCACCTCCTCTTTGCAAGGAATCCATTTTTTATTACTCCATAATTCCATTCATCCCAATTTTGCTTAGGAAAATCAAACACGCGACGCCTCTCGCCGTAACAAACCTCCCAAATGGATCAAATTCTTCCCAAAAAATTTGTATTGGAGGCCGAAGATGCCCAGTCGATCCGTCAATCCCTGAACCTTCCATCGGTTCTCCACCTCCTTCCCCGCCTAGTTAAATCGGCGCAGTCGCTAGCCCGCCCGTCCATCTCAAATTTTTATGTCGGCGCGGTTGGTTTGGGTTCCGACGGCCGCGTATTCATCGGCGTCAATCTGGAGTTCCCAGGAGTCCCACTCCACCACTCTGTACACGCAGAACAGTTTCTTCTAACCAATCTTGCTGTCCATGGGTGACCTCGGCTACAGTCTCTTGCTGTTTCTGATGCCCCCTGCGGTCACTGCCGCCAGTTCTTGCAGGAGCTCCGTGATGGCTTGTCCCTTGGAATCCTTGTGACATCCCATGTTGGAGGAAATCTCGACAAGGGTCCTTCCTTCAAACCCTTGTCTGAAATCTTACCGAATCCATTTGGCCCGCATGATCTTTTAGGTAAAGAAATTCCGCTTCTTCTTGAGCCACACAATAATGGGTTCTCTCTGTTACCAAGAAATGCTGTATATGTGGACGAAAATTCGAGCAATCTTTGCAATGGTGAGTGTGAACTGTCCGCGGGCAGTGAGAATTCTGTAAAATTGAGCAATGGTAATTGGGAAAAGAACGAAAAGGATGGGATCCTTTTGAGAAAAGCAGCACTGGAAGCTGCTAATAATGCACATGCTCCATACAGTGGGTGCCCTTCTGGGGTGGCGTTAATGGATTCTGAAGGAAAGGTGTATAGGGGGTCGTATTTGGAGTCTGCCGCATACAATCCTAGTTTAGGGCCGGTGCAGGCGGCATTGGTGGCGTATGTGGCTGGAGGCGGTGGTGGGTATGAGAGTATTCTGGCAGCAGTTTTGGTGGAGTTGGAAGAGGCTAAGGTCAAACAGGAAGATACTGCAAGGCTTATTTTGAAGGCAGTTTCACCCAGATGTGAATTTACGGCGTTCTATTGTCGACCACCAGAAAATGGATGTAAAAATCGTTTGTGATTAATGTGAGTTAAACTGTGTTAATCTATTATATAATTGTTTGCTATTGTAGATTTCATCTAAAAAATAAATTATTACTATTCTATTTAAGCTTTCATTTGGGTTTATTTCATCTACGATATGATTGGAAACACTTCTACATCCAAGTTTTACTTTAGTACAAATCTGTGAATGAATTATAAAAGACGCTGTCTTTCTTTGCAAATAGTTTCTGATTTCATTCTCAAAATTTTGGAAAGGCAAAGTTAGTGATGACTACAACGCTGGGTAGCTAAGTGCAGAGCGGATAACTACTGAATGCCCACCCCAAGATGAGTGCTATCCTATTCCGACTTCTCTGGAGCTTTGGCTATAGCAAGAACCTCTGAATCTAGAGCTGTTTGTCGTTCCAAATCAGTTCCAACAATGCATTTCTCGGTCCGAGAAAGCTGAACTGCTTGTTAAATTATTTATATTCTATGCTGCATAAGTCTTTCTTTCAAAGTGTTCTCAATTTTATTTTGTGAAATAGAATTCAGGAAATATGATCGACATTTTTGGAGGCGGGGGAGTTTTGTGTGATTGTTGGTGACTAGTGAATGCTATTGATTCTAGGCTGGTCAATCAACTTTCTAACTAAATAGAGTTCCAAATATTTATTTTGGTGTGAATTTGTGAGATGCTAATGGTTCTTTTCTAGAAGTAAGTAGTTTAGTATTATGTAGTGTTTCTGTCACAAAAAAGCAAAAAATAAAAACCACTGACTGATTCAACTTCACATTCATAAAGATGAAGTCACTATTAGAAGTGTAAACGAGATGGCCGGGCCCTGTCTGGACTCTGTACTATTCAATTTACTTCCATAGAATGTAACAATTTTTCGGGATAAAATTTGCCTAGGTAAAGGAAGTTACTGAGGCCTAAACTCCGGTAATGCAAATTTAAATTTGAGATGAAGATTTGGGAGAAATGTCAAGCCGTTTTATATTCAGGTTTGCTGAAATATGGCATGGTTTGATGATGGAAGGAGTGTCAAAGACGTACTAATACTAGTGACACACATATCAGTTGGCAGGTCATGAAAAACTCTCGTTATCAATGTAAACCACCAACGAATCAATGAATAAAATGAATGAAAGAACAACTAGCTGAGGTTCATCTCTTATTCTGAATTATATTTTGGTACATTTGTTCTTCATTTGCACAGTGCACTTGTCTGTCGATAGTACATGAATATATAAGTTGTAACAACCATCTGTGAACCTAATGAAGTGCTTTTGCTTGTTTGGTTAGATCCACTGGGAAGAGCTTTTGGATTTTTTTTTTCTTTGGCCTTACATTTTAAGAAGATTGAATAGGAGATTTAAGAAGTTCTAGACTTTCTAATATGTATCCTTTGCAACTAGTATAAGGCCTTTTTTCTTGAGTTGTATGAGATGAAGTTTCCTACATGGTTCTGGTAGGGGGATTTTCACCTCTCCCAATGAAGTTATGGTTTGTTAGAAGCTCTTGAGATTTGAGTTATTGTCGATGATATAACTAACAAATATGTTCTCGGCGGATATGTTTTATATATTAGAGGGAAACAATAGTAAGAAAAAATAAAAACTAAAATATTGTCCAATTCCTATTCCACGGGTCAATTTGTTGGCTTCTCTTATTCTCAGCACATAGGGGATTTCCAACCCCATATTCACGGTTTAGGCTACTCCCATTTCGCTGGCAGGAATCGCTTTTTCTTTTCTTTCTTTTTTCTTTGTTCTTTTTTCCCTCTGGCTACTAAAGGCACGTCAGGCACTACTTTCAACCATTGAGCTACTAGATGCCATTTCGACACCTGACAGTAAAGAAAAGACTCGTGAATGACCCTGATCCCTAGCCCTATTTTTTGAAATAAAAAGTAGAAAAACTATTTATTTGTGATGTCAAGAGGGAAGTTTTCATGTTTATTATTTAGTTGTAACCCGTTTATGGATGAGTGCTCTTGGAGTAGTCGGTCAGCCCTGCCTTTAGCTCCATGGCTCTAGCCGGCAAGGGACAAGGATAGAAAGGAGTTCCCAAATGCTTAGTCTATCTATGTATGGACTCCTAATGCAGTTCTTAGATATTTTGCTAGTCTGAAAATCATCTTTGCATCTTTCACCAGAAGTTATTATTGATGATTTCTGTCTTGTGAACATATAAATGATAAACCTTTTATGACTAATATGTACTAAATTATTGCTTTCCGGAGCAATTTGAAGCTGCTAAGCCATGACACCTGCATGTTTGGATGGGTACAGAACATACTTTTGCTTACTCGAAAACAGGGTTTTTTTTTCTCCTGATTATTTGAAGCTGCTAAGCCTAATTTAGGTTTTCGTTCTTCGTTGACCTTACTTAATTTCTTTTAATTATTTGAAGTTCTTTTCAGTGTCTCCGTCTCAGTTATATTATAGGTTCCGACATTCTTTAAGAGAGTTTTATCAATAATTTTCATGTGCTTCTTCTGTAGTGGGTGTGGATATTGAATCACCTTTCACTTTTTTGACTTTTACACCATTGGAGAGAAACGTGTGAAAAGAATAATAGTTATGTTGTCAACACATGATTTTCATGAAATTCTCACATAAATTATTTTATGATATGTTGGTGATGATACAGCGTCTGTGTTGGAATTCCAATATTGTACGTTTTTCACCTTATGCAAATTGAGAGACCAATCTTCCCGTTCACCTGTGATTCAAGATTCTATCTCCAGTGTTGCGTTAATTTCCCAAAACAAGCCTTGCTACCTGTTGAAATGACCAAAACGGCTCCAATCAAATGAACCCTTTAAATAAGACGAGTGTTAAGCCTCAACAAGTTTTAATGTGAGAGTCCTACGAAAAAAAACTATAAAACGCTTAATAAAAGCTTCGAATAAGATGTGTCAGGACGTACATTTTAAAACAATGGGAAAGGATTCAATGTCCTTTTAACCCATGATTAAAAGAATGGAACTTTATGAGAGTGATAGATTACCAAAAAGTCGAAGATATCAGAATTTTTTTTCTTACTTATTATCCTAGAACCAAGAACTGGATTGATTACCTCCCGTCTCTACTAAATTTTTGGTTTAACTTTTCTACTGAATGCAAAATTTCATCGATTCATCAAATTACAATGACATTTTCTCACTCATCTAACCCATTTGTTAAGATCTAAAGCTGAAGAAAAGCGCATCAAATACGAACCATTTACTTACTGAATAAATTGAACTGCGACTTTGCCTAAATCCTAGTTTCATTCAACGAGACACTAAACATCGGTCACATGGCAACCAACAGCAAGCCTAATCAGACCCGCACTCCATGCCACTATCCTACTTAATTTACCCGAGGCCATAAATTAAGGTAGTCTAAGTGATGCATAACCTCAGTCGAGGTGCAATGTAGATGCCGACCCTTCATGGCCTAGGTGAGGTGCTATAACTTGCTATAGAGTAAATCCAAGGCGATAAGCCTCTTAATGTGGGAAGACATCTTTTGTTTCACATATTTCAAGAGATATTCCGTACAAGATCTTTTTGTGATTGATTGATGCGACATCATTGCATCGTCTCACAATAAACTTGTCAATCTACTTTTCAAAGATATAAGGGATGACTTTTCAGAAACCTTAAATGTTCCTAAACCTAGAACTGATGGAGTGACTCATAGGAAGAGATGCTTAAGCCGTTAAGATGAGACCACGTATATTTTCATCCGACGATAACCATTCCTCCCCTCTATTATAAAAGTTCACACTTAATGTCATTTTAAAATAACACAATTTTACACATTCTATAGTAATATTGCTCTCATTATTCTCTCTATTTACCCTAGGTGCTTATACACTAACGTAGCTCACATCTTTCGTCCATCTCAAACCCGAATATACTTATACAAGATGACCGACTTGATCATCGAAGTGTTCGCAATTGCCTCCACCTTTAGAGAAGCCCACATACTCCTAATAGTTTTCCCAAGTGTGCAGGAGTCATACGTATGGACGTGAGTGGAGTCGATATCTATTGGCCACGCCATTCATGCAGAAACCAAAGTCAAGACTACACATTATCAACTTTGAATATTTCATGAATTGTGCTAAAAACATAGTACTTCATAGTTTATCAAATGAAACGTACATAAGAAACATAATTCCTAGAATGATAATTATATTGAAATGATTTTTCAAGATGTGATACATGAAAATAAATTATGATTTCATATAGTAGCATAGAAAGAATAATCGCATTCATCTAATTTACCTAGGTTCCATGTTGCCTATGCCTTCATAGCTTTTATGTTGAAGTCAATAATTGTACACTACAACAGAATGTACTTTTTACGACGTACATTGCAAGCCGTAGAAAAGGAAAGCGTGTCTAAGCTTGCAGTCGGGGCTTCACCTGATCCCCTTGTTCTTCTTCTGCTGCCGAAGATTAGATGACGGTCGAGGCTAGACGGAGTTGGAGAGTAGCAGTAGGTGTGGTGAGTTGCGAATTCGAGTATCCGACAAACCAATTACCAGGCATGGGTCGCAGCAACCAAACTCGAATGGCGGATGCAAGGGCTGGAAACTGAGTGGCGGGAGGACTAAGGAGGAGGTGTACTGATGCGGAGGACGGAGGGTCGGATGCGAAGTGGAGGTGTTATGATTGTGGGAGAGTTGGTATTCGGGTAATTAGGTTGGGCTGAGTATTTAAATCTTTGATATGGGTATTGGATATTTAAATGGTATTAGGCTAATGGGCTTACATTTACGACGTGCAATCAATATGTGCCGTAAAATTTATTTTTAAGGCATGCTGTCAATGTATGCCGTAAAAAAATATAAGGCGTACAATCAATGTGTGCCATAAAACGGTACTTTTTACTACATGCCATCTATGTATGTTGTAAATAGTCTATTTTTACGGCATGCCGTATATGCATGTCGTAAACGTGTGCCGTAAAAAGTAACATTTGTTGTAGTGGTAATGCTATTCGATTTCCAAATTAGGTCAATACTGAACAAGGCAAAAGAGGCTTATTCATCTAGAGAGAGGTGATAAGGCCTAAAATTTTCAGGGGGCTAAAAAAGAAGAGCTCGTCCCTGAGGCCACCCAATTGTTTCTTCCTAAAGATGCAGTGGTGCTATACAGAGTGGTGGAAAAATCATATTTCTTCCTACAATGCCCTATTGTTGAAGGTCGGGCTGGCTAGCTAGCATGACCCGAACTCAGAAAGTTGCTTGTTGCACAAGACTTATTAAGGGATTGTAAAGGTGTAACAGAGAGTAGCTGATAAGGTTATCTAGTCCTTTAAGATGGAGGACGAGTCGAAAATTATTAAGGCTACCTAGGAGGTAGTTGAACTAGCCAGGTCCAAGGCCCTTTTTAAACTTGACTCTACGGATGTTGAAATATATCCATGAAGTAGGAGGTCCATAAATAGTAAATATACGAGTTTGAACGCTTCGTTACAATTCACACAAGTCAATCTACTTTAGTTTAGCCATAAGTAGTAAATATACGAATTGAATGCTTCGTTGCTTTACTATTTAATAAACCATACGACAATTCGGCTCTTATCTTTGAAGTAACAATTGTTCCAAATTTATAACTTAAAAATAATGAAAAAAGGCTCAACCACCGAGTGACTTAGAACTTTGGTGGTCTCTGTAAGACTCAATCAATTCTATAATGACCCAATTACTTTGAGAAGTTTAATGCTTTGATAAAGGTGTATTGAGTTATCGAAGCGTTAACAATTGTGATTTACTTAGATGATGTGTGATGTCCTCATATAGCCCTTTTGATTGGGAAGACTTTTTAAGTTTGATGCTTCATATCGTTTCCTGCATGGTGAGGCAAATGGCTATACTCTTTTTGTTGGGATAGGGAAACAATTCACTCTCTCCTTGAGCAGTTCATACAAAATTAGGAAGCAAGTTTCCTTTGAGAATTAAAAAAATAAGAAAATAAAAGAAACAATGTTCATTTGGTGTAATGGATTGAAGATGATTAAATAAGATGGTACGAATGGCTCACCATTTTCGATGTGAAAGTTGTGTCATTTTAGTGTAATAGGTTGGAGATGGGCTAAAAGGATTTCTTCTAAAATTCTTCATGGAGTTTTAATCTTGATTTCAAAATCAATTATAGATAATGAAATAATCAAGGTTCGATCCAGCTAACATCTAGAAGGGGTGGATAGGTGTAATATGCGGAATTAAAATCAAACAAACAATAATATGCTACAAGTTACAAATTATTGTAGCTAGAAGAACAATAAATGTTTATAAAGGAAAGCCACTTGAAGAACTCTTTAACATATAAGAAACCTTCGGGGCACTCTTTGTTAGTAAAATATCCACTATAAATGATTTAACTTACAGATTTGGTCTAGAAACAACTAAAGCTTAGTAGACACCAACCTCCAACGTGTAATCACTGAAGAACTATTCAATCGTACAATGCAACACTTTCTAGAACATCTAAACTTATTTTCCTCTTGTGGATCACCAAGAACGAATTCGTTCTTCACATACTGAGACTCCGGTCACCACTCTCGATCTTCAGAACTCTGACGGCTATTTGGTAAATGATTTTATTGATATTTTGATTTGTTGGTATTTTTTGTGTTTTGATTTTGTGGTTGAGTCAAGAGAATTATGGAATTGATGTTTGATCTTCAACATGATGTTCTCTTGAATGAATAAAGGTGCAACCAACAACAGAGATGAAATATGGTTTGGGTATTTATAATATAAAGTGTTTGAGGTTGTTTATGATTGTAAAAAGTCATCAAATTACGAGTCTATGGTTTGGTTGAATGTACCGTCCGCTCAAGTGGACAGGCCTTCACTCGCTATTCGCTCGAGCACTTCCCAGGCGGACATCGAACGATCACTTTATTGCTAAAATCATTCGAGCGGTCACTTTTTTGCCTTGACTTAATCCTTTTGAGATAACTTTGACTCCTTCCAAAGACATTACTAGCTCCTGACAACTCGACCTTAATTACAACTCGACTAATTAACATTTTGAATATGGAACTTGTCAATAGACTTTAGACTTGACAAACTCTCCCTTTGGTATTCATGATAAAATCAAACAATAAACGTAATCTAATTTGTATCATCCTAAAGACTAAACCCAAAGCTGTATTTCAATCGCTTGTCATACCTATATTTTGAAATATATTAACTCAAATAATACACGAGGAAACTAATAATAAAGCACCTAATAAAGAACCTAACTAAGTCATATATACAACACAAGTAAAAACATATAGCACCAATCGCATTAATAACTTCATAACTAAAACATGAAAAAATGAGATAGAACACCAAACTAACCGAACTAACAATATCTAAATATGACATTAGTATCAATGATTTTCATGTAAACAGACATCAATAAAAAAAACTCTCCATTATCTCTAAAATGGGTGAAAAACACAAAAAATTCCAACACACTAGATCCACCATCAAAACTACCTGATTCCACCACACCAACAACCTCCTCTACACCTTCTGAAACATCATCAGATTCAACCCTAAGCTCGGTAGATCTATGTTTGAAAAATCATGGTACAAATCCCTATGCAATCAAAACTCCTACTTTCAATCAGGATTTGAAGATGGGACTATCACCAATGAACTTAGAAGGCCTAAAAACTCCTAGGGTGATGTCAACGATGTCAAATTTCGACGGAATCACAACATTGAAAAACGTAAAATTGAAATCTGATTTTCAAATTAATCCTAACCTTTTCACTACCCCAGTACACGTGACTGATGGATAGATTGCCCATGGAATTTTGGACCTTTAACAGAAAATTCAAATCGATCAGACACCATAGGCACCAGTAGGAGGCAAATTAGAAACTGTTAGGAGTTTGGAAAATTGCGAATTTTGGTAAGTAGAAGTATCCCCTTGGTTCACGTACCTATTATTATGAATCTAGATGAAATTTTTCTCATGCCTGTTACAAATCTATGTCATTCGCCACTGGACATGCATTCCAGCCATGGGAAGCCAACAACCGATTTCGAGTAGACGCGTTCCGGTCACGCGCCGATAAGTTTAGGTCGGCAGCTTCTTCCAGTCAATCCAGATCCATTTTTGCCATCGATTTTCCCGATGAGGCCTAGTCCGTACTTAATTAAGGTTGAAAGACATGCCATTGTAGTTACTGGCCGTCAGGGCCTTTCTCAGGCTTCCAAGGAGTTTTAAAAAGTCATTTACTTCAGTAAGCTACAATTTATTCTTTGGGTACGGTTCGTTGTTAAGAAACCCTTTACACACATAGGTAAGCCGACCATTAATTCACTGATTTGGAGGAAGCCACATTAGCTCATCCTTACATGTATAGACTTGTAGGGAAATTTTCCCACCGCAAGCCAACCATAAGAAAGGTAAGTGAGATCTTTCATAAATTTTGTTTTCTTAGTAGCTTTGAGGTGGGTTTGATTGACACGACGCATATACGTATACACCTTACAAATGATGAGGACTATAATCGGATTTTCCTTAAGCCTTCTTTGTATATAGATGGATGTCCGACAAGGTCATTAAATGGACATCTAACTTTGAACCCGAGCATGAGACTCCGATTATTCCTTTATGGGTTTCATTTACTTTACTTCCAGTTCATTTGTTTTATCTAGGGCTATAGATGTAACGCTCCCAAATTCTCGAAACTCGACGCGTAAGAAAAAATCTGCTCTTTGTTTGACATCTTTAATGCTAATCAAAATAAATTGTAAATAAGAAAAATTTTGAAGTTTGAAACATCTAAAAATTATAATGGAAGATATATGTCCATATAAACTTTAGAAAATTATGGTGTAATTTGATTCTTGAAAAAAAAACATCTCGAGAAAATTCAGCAACTTTCAGTTGTGCAGCAATGGGAAAAAAAAATGTTTGGCCTAGTAAACGTCGATTAAAAACTCTGAAATTTTAACGGAGACTATAAGATTCATATATGTACATCATATAAAGCTCAATGATAATGTTTGAAACATAAAAATATTGTTCGACTATGCTGGACAGAAAATTCGAAACTGACTTTAATGTAGTCTACCAAAATGGACATAACATTTTCTCTAGATGATATTTTCGGGTAATTCCAAAGACTACTATTAGAATACTCATAGACCTTTGAGACCCCACTAATTTCCCTCTAAAACATCCATTGCAGCCCAAGTTATACCATTTTAAAGTAAGAAAACAGAATCTGAAATTCAAATCCAGCAATAAATAAACTTCATGCGTAATCTTTCCAATGTTTCTAAATTATAGTCAACATGCAATATATATAAAACTAAGCGAAAAAAAGGAAGTTAAACATTTTGAAAGTGTTGTCTAGGTGTTCATAAAAAGAATTACACAAATGGAAATTTCACTAGAAAGTTAAAAGCATTTTAATCGCCGAGCACTTGCCACCATGCCAAACCATTGCCATCCCTTCATTTAACATATAAATGTTGTAGAAGTGAGTATCACAAGTAATACTCAGTAGGAAACACTTCAATAAATGGTAAAAAATATATATTTTCAGAAATGCAACTTTGGTTATTGGTGTCACTGTCAATTATGCAAAATGAACCGTTGATCAATCGGTCATTTTACTCTCAAGATTTAATAACCCCTTTCATGTGTCATAAATCATCTATTCATCTCTTATTTGAAACACCAAAGGATACTTCCATTCTCTCATGAGTAACACAATAACTCGTTAAAATGCCAATCGAAAACAAGTAATTTTTACTTCACTTACAAAAGTACCTAAACATCCTTACCTTAAACACTTGGAGTATGAATATCATCTTGCTCTCAATAAAATACAACATACTATTTGCATCTTCTTTAGAAATTTTCGGACTCAACGGGCTTTGAAAGAGAAAACGTTGCTTAAGAGATTGTAGGAGATTTTTCTTTTGTTTTTCAATTGAAAAATAATAATGGTGATTGGTAGCAATCCTAAAACGGATTTAAAACAATGGTTATGGGATATTAATGATGTGTGTAAATAGATGTTCATGTTACCTTTTCATTTGAAATGAGAGTTAAACGTGTAGTTTTTTTTTTTCTCAAATAAATGGCAGCAGTTTTCTTTTCTTTGTTTATGATTAACATAATTGATTTAGATGGTTATAGCATTAGTGGATGATTCAGATGAAAAGTCTAGTAGGGGAAAATGAAAAGTCAGGTTGAGGGATAATGAAATAAAA
>CAIGRS010172667.1:0-19402 GCA_903798395.1 Fraxinus floribunda | reverse complement strand
TATTTTTGGAACTTTAAAACTTTTATATGGTCAAAGATCATTTTGGAAATATGGTTTCAAATTTAGGTTATTTACATGTATTTCCCGTCCTAAACCCACCCATAAGTCAAAGTCAGACTTCTGTTGCGCGACTATGAGAGATTTATTAGAGAATTTTGGGTTTAAACTATAAAAATGGTGGGTGTGATGGCATTGTTCCCTCCTTCAAAAACTCAATTTGTGAGTTGTGCTTTTTGTGTGTGTGAGAGCGATTTAGTAATTCATTAATTTGGTGCAATAGAATTTACAACTTTTGACTGATATGGTATATTGTTTTGTGAAACGTATACATCGAAACGATTCAATAATTCATTGTTTTGATGCAATAGGACTAATGCAGTAAATTGTAAAAAAAAAAATAAAATTGAGACAAATACGTTGTCAAGTTGAACTATTAAAAAATAACATTTTATAAATACCTTTTTCGCACAATGTAGAATTTTCCCCCCACTTAGCCCTTGTTTGACATCCATTTTTTTTTATTTTTTTTTTTCATTCTCTCTCTCATTTTTTTCTCTTTCTTCATTTCAACCACACATTTTATCAACAAAATAATATTACACATAAACCCAAAAATTCTCACTTTTTAACCGCACGTTTTTTCATCAATCACTATTTTAAATCAAATTCTACCATAAAATGGGTATCAAACAAGGGCTTAATTTGTCGAAACAACAATGAACAACGTAGATAGAAAAGAAACACGTGGAATTAGACGTGGGCTCACCTTGAGCTGACTCGGCCCGCGCTTGAGATGAGCTGTGGGCATAAGCCGAGTAGTAAAACATTAGTAGCTTGCAAGCCGCTCATGTTTTTCAATTCAAATTCTAAAAAAAAAAATTGGCAAGCAGCTCGCGAGCTGGCTCAATTTGCCCCCACAAAGGGGCGAATTTGTAAGGGCAAGTCCAGCCATACCTCGATAAAGTAAGCCTACTCACATGGTGGATCAAGTCGAGCCTGATGATATACGAGCTCAACTGCTCGGCTCGACTTATTTAACGTCCCTACATAGAATGAAGAAAGGTTGGCCGGCAAGCAAGAGGAGGCCATGAGGGACCTACACATCACCTTTTCCCCATGTGGAAGGCCAACCTATACGAATTTTCAACTCAAAGCCCACAATCTCCATTCCAACACCCCCACCGCCCACCCAAAAAAACATAAAGAAAATAAAGAAAAATGTGTTTTCAATTAATAATAATAACCTGAATGGCCTTCTCATCACATTAAAAGGTTGGTGAATGGGGATTGGAGAGAGGAATTAGCTTTCCAGGTGTTCCAGTCAAGAGGGAAAACTTTTCAGCATTTCTAAAATGCTCCAACACTGCAGCCTTCCCTGTTTCTCTGTCTTTACAACTACAATCCCCATGTGATCCCTTTCATATCATTCTAGGATTCAACTTTATAAGTTAAGATCGACTATACGAAATATTTTCTAACACCATGTTCGATAATTGCTAAATCTATAGGAAGCTCGGTTCTAAAATACTTGTAGCAAACCAAGAAAGATAGAATTCTCGTGAATATACCATGTTGCAAATCTTCCTAGGGCATAGGAAGTTTCAGACAGAATAGAGCTGTGTTACATTTTTTAACTGTAAATTCCAAGTGCCACTACTATGCTCTAATAGGAGCAGAGAAGTAACAAAAACTATGAATTGAATTGATATCCAATTTTGCAGAGAAAAATGAACTGTGATTTTACAGTAGAATGATATTATCACAGAGAGTAAATCTGAACAGTGAAAATGTCATTGAAATTACTTTAATCATTGATTAAAGAGAAAGTTAAGGTGACAACTAATCCTAATTAAAGAAGCTTACTTTGAACTATATTGCTGTACCATCGGGGCTAGCATTACAAACTGTTGCTTTTTTCATGCACATCATAATTAGCAATGCAATGACCACATCATTGCAATCCAACAGGTCCACTGATTAGCAGGCTGCAATAATATAAGCATTTAATTGGCAAACCATGAATCCCTTCTCTTGCTTACCTAATTGGCAAACCAGTTGGACCACTAAAAAGAGAGATTTTTCTGAGCTAATGCACTTTCCTTTTAATGAACGAATTTTACACGTGTAACTATAATCCAAAAATACCAAGCTAGAGTATGATAGAGGCAAGAGGGATTTTCGGTGGATGGTTAAAATGCGTAGATGGCAAGAGCACTCTACATTACACTGAGGGAAAAAAGACGGGAGTAGGGATCCCTTAGTTAAGGGGATTTGGGCGCAAACCACAGAATGTTTCTCACCGACAAAGAATTAAATCCTTGTATTTCCTTAATAACCATATCTGACCATGAATGAATCTCTATCCCACTCTATTAACACCTAGAGAGATCTTCATGAAACTCGAAAAAATAGACAAGAAAATGGTATTCTTTCCCAGGAAATCGATAACAAAATAAGCATGGCACCGACACTGAGAGACAAAAGCTACAGGTGTGAATGAGATTAGATATCCAATAGTCCTAAACATAAAATTACTTCTCCGATATAAGAATTTTCCAAAGAAGCAATTCTATTAGGTAGGGGATTCTTTGTTGCCAAGTCAATATCCTATGTGGACTGAGAAAAGCAAAGTTGACAAGAGGTGGGGGAGGTGAGGTGAGGGGTGCTATTTTGCCTTTTGCTTTTGTGTTTGCACCACCATCATTACTTCTGCTTTCGGTTTGCCTTACAACATTCTTTTTCAATATCTTTTTTCCTATTCTTTTATTTCTAAATTCCACCATCATCATTTCTTAAGGACATTTCTATCTTTCTGAATCTCTCTCTTCTCCCACCATCAAGAATAAGTCCCTTCTCATTCTGAGTTCAATGATCATATAGCCTTCAACAATGGTAAGTTCCTGATAGTAGGGAGTTAATATAATCCCATTATATTATATTTTGGAGCATTTTTCATTACAAAAGGACAGTCTAATACTTGTTCAATGATCCAGGGAACTCCCATTAACATTATCGTTGGATCGCATGTCTGGGCCGAAGATCCTGAAGTTGCCTGGATTGATGGTGAAGTTACAGAGATCAAAGGCACAGATGCCACCATAATTACATCAAATGGGAAGACTGTAAGCCAATCTCACGTCCCAATTCTTTCTTTCTTTCAATTAGATGAAAATTTCACCATCAAATTAATTTCAAACCATATAATGATCATATAAAATATCATAAGCTCAATTTTACTTTTCTTTTTACAACTTCTATAACTGAATTAATGATTAATGTGAAAGTATGAGTATATATTACATAGATTGATACATCATAAGAATGATGAACACCAATCTGATAACATATAGCAGCAATGCTAGCCTCTAACTATGATAATCAGTCTTAAAAAAATCAGCTTCTATTTGATGTCATAACAATTTATTAAGAAATGATAAGTCAAAGGACAGAAAATGTAGTTTAGATTACAATAATGCAAAAAACAATGTAATCAACTTCAAAAATGACAGGGCATTTGCATTAAGTTTGCCACAGGAATATTTTCGGTGGGGGAAAAATAATAAAGAACCCAAATAAAGACATAAAAATAAAAGAAAATGAGTATCCTATATCGGGGAGCAAAGGTGCAAAGCTTCTGTTGCTAATGCCCTGATGTTCTAATCCAACCAATGGAAAACTAAAGAACTATTTGCTTCTAACTGAACTGTGACTACTGTTTTGACATGAACTTTAATAAATTCTTGTTGTCTAGATTTGCTTAAGAAATGTCTCTTGTATATAAGAAGTTACTGGAATTAAAGCATATTTAGAAGAATTAAGCTATTTTGCCAGAAAATATTGACATCCTAGTTGATAGATGTATTGGTGGCAGGAAATAATTGGATGTAAAAGTTGCTTGTTTTTAAAACAGTCTAATGATATAATGTCATGTGACATTTTGTCAAGGAAGATATCGAACTTTTCTGGCAATGTAGCATGGTTGTATTTAGAAGGCCTGGATACTAGTAATTGGTAAAAAGAAAAACTCTGAACTTAACATCTGTGGCCTTCTTAATTTCAGATAGTTGCAGCTATTTCCAGCATATACCCAAAAGACACAGAAGCACCGCCAGCTGGAGTGGATGATATGACCAAGTTAGCTTATCTCCATGAGCCGGGAGTCTTATACAACCTTGCATCTCGGTTCGCTCTCAATGAAATATATGTAAGTCATATGTATCCAATGACAATTTTTCAGAGTAGATGTGCAATGTAATCTAATAGCAGTCCTGAAATGCAGACTTACACTGGGAATATTTTAATAGCGGTGAATCCCTTCCGGAGGCTGCCACATTTGTATGATATCCACATGATGCAGCAGTATAAAGGAGCTGCTTTTGGAGAGCTAAGTCCCCATCTTTTTGCAGTTGCAGATACCTGTTATAGGTACATATGTGCACAATGTATCTATTAGAAAAACAAGCATATAGTTACAGATAGTAGAATGCGTTACTGACAATTTAAACTCCATAACTCAGATCAATCATAAATGAACATGGGAGCCAGTCTATCTTGGTGAGTGGAGAGAGTGGAGCTGGAAAAACCGAGACAACAAAAATGTTAATGAGATACCTCGCATTTATGGGTGGTAGATCGGGTACAGAAGGACGAACAGTAGAACAACAAGTTCTGGAGGTGAGTAAAAAAACAGTTATAATTAATTAGGTATATTCTACATTCCTCATTGCTAGAATTCATGGAAACTCAAAGAGTTCCACTTCTTCAGTCCAATCCGGTGCTTGAAGCATTTGGCAATGCAAAGACTGTAAAAAATAACAATTCCAGGTAAACCAAATGACACTACATTTCTTCAATTTTCACCTGTTACAGAGTTCATTTTCTTTTCTCTAAATTTGTGGATGGACTCACAAGAAGTTTACATGGCTGAGTGGTTGTACCAGTCGTTTTGGTAAATTTGTAGAGATACAATTTGATAAGCATGGGAAGATCTCAGGAGCTGCAGTACGAACATATCTTCTTGAAAGATCACGTGTTTGCCAAGTTTCCGATCCAGAGAGGAACTACCATTGCTTTTACATGCTTTGTGCAGCACCGCCAGAGGTCACATCACTGTATTAACTCTTTTTTAGACCCAATTCAAAAGATGTTATCTGTAGCCAGCTAATGATACAACTTACGAACAGGATGCAGAAAAATTTAAGCTCGGAGACCCAAGAACATTTCACTATCTAAATCAAAGCAATTGTTATGAAGTGGCAAATGTAGATGATGCAAGAGAGTATCTAGAAACCAGAAACGCCATGGATGTAGTTGGAATCAGCCAGGATGAGCAGGTATGTATCATATAGATTCCAACTCTATCCCCAAAGTCATATTTTTAGTTAACCTACTTTGTACCTTCATTCTTAGGATGCAATATTCCGCGTTGTAGCTGCTATACTTCATCTGGGGAACGTTGAATTTGTAAAAGGGAGTGAAGTTGATTCTTCCAAGTTAAAAGATGAGAAGGCAAGCTATCATCTTCGGACGGCAGCACAGCTACTTATGTGAGAACTATCAAGTATCATCAACATGTACTTTATTTACCCTCTCTCAGTTCTGCATTGAAATTCAATATTATGCATTTCTCCAGGTGCGATGAGAAAGCACTGATTGACTCACTTTGCGAGCGTGTAATCGTAACGCCTGATGGAAGCATTACAAAACCGCTAGATCCAGCTGCAGCTGTTACCAGCAGGGATGCTCTAGCAAAGACAATGTATTCCAGATTATTTGATTGGTATGAAAATTCATCTAACAGCATTTTCTCATCTTATATTCCCCCAAGGTCACTACATTGTAAGCATATATTAAGCTCAAGACAGACAGATGGCACTTTGATATCAAAATTCAAGACCTATTGTTATTTAACACATTGGCCACTTGCGGCAAAATAACTAATTTATGTATTACGTATAAAGGTTATTTCCAATGACAACTACAGTATGTTGAGAGAAGAATAAGAAATACTGCTCACTCATGAATTAGGAAAGGAGCTGAACCAACAATTTGCTTCATAATGTAAGAACTGAAGCTTCCAAGATATATGTAAATTTGTTCACCCGCTACTACAACGTAACTGTAAGTAAGAGTAAAGAATTCTCAATCAATAGCTCATAACAGAAAAAATCCAAATGAATAGGGCTCAAAAAATCATTCTGTACTGACGAGCATTCGATTTCTTATTCCATCTATAAAATTTGTTTCAATTTCAACTAAAAGGGATTGCATAAGGTGAGTAATAAAAATAAACTAGATCAACTCTATCAATTGTGACAGGATTGTGGACAAGATAAACAATTCAATTGGCCAAGATCTCAATGCCAAAAGCATAATTGGAGTCCTTGATATTTATGGATTTGAGAGCTTCAAAATTAACAGGTATGCTTAGATTGTGTTAATGATATAACATGAGCGTTTACTTCTCAAGACTAACATTTTATCATGCGTAACATTGACAGTTTTGAGCAGCTGTGTATCAACCTAACAAATGAAAAGTTGCAACAGCATTTTAATCAGGTACGGTTATGATAAAAATGTTGCATTTTTCTGAAGCAACTACATCTGAAATGTCACTATATGTACAAAAGATGTCTAACTATAAAAGCATACTTACAGCACGTATTCAAGATGGAACAAGAAGAGTACACAAGGGAGGAAATCGACTGGAGTTATGTTGAATTTGTAGATAATCAAGATGTTTTGGATCTTATTGAGAAGGTCTGTGCAGACACTAACTAAAAAGAGTGAATGTCACTTTAAGCATACTCCGCAGCAGTACAAATATATCAAAGCATAATTGGGTATATTTTCATGCAGAAACCAGGAGGAATAATTGCTCTTCTGGACGAAGCCTGGTACTCTACTATTCTGCTTGCACTAAAATAATCCTAGGTTGAATTCAAAACTTAAAAAGCAGGCTAAACATGCATTACACATCCAATAAACACTTAACATCTTCTTCAAGGAAAATAACATAGATAACTAGGTAACAATCTTGCCAATATACCCAACACACATTAGCACAGATATATAGCTAATTTCATTTCTTTTGCAGTATGTTTCCCAAGTCAACTCATGAGACCTTTGCACAAAAGATGTACCAGACATACAAAGGACACAAACGTTTCAGCAAACCAAAACTTGCACGAACTGATTTCACAATAAACCACTATGCTGGGGATGTATGTGAATAAATAAATGTTTGTATTAAATTATCTGCCAAAGAACTCTGTTCATCACAATGTTTTGGTCAAACAGGTAACTTACCAAGCCGATTACTTCCTGGACAAAAACAAGGATTATGTTGTTGCAGAACATCAAGCTCTCTTGACTGCCTCTCAATGCCCGTTTGTTGCAAATCTCTTCCCACAGTTACCTGAGGAAAGTTCTAAGCAATCCAAGTTCTCTTCAATTGGTGCTCGCTTCAAGGTACTGTAATCTGCATAAGTGTTAGTCTATCATACTGCGAAAATTCTAAGATATGCTTTCATTTCTGTATAAAAATTTTGGCATGCAGCAACAATTACAATCTTTAATGGAAACCCTAAGCACAACAGAGCCACATTATATCAGATGTGTAAAGCCCAATGGAGTTTTGAAGCCTGGAATATTTGAGAACTTCAATGTCTTGAACCAGTTAAGATGTGGGGTAAGTTTGAATATTTTTCATAGCTATTTTCAGATAATCCTTTTCAATGTAAAGTATACTGCTGCTATTCTAATCTCCTAATTTTCTTCCATGTATAAAGCATTAGTGATAATTGTGGCAGGGTGTTTTAGAGGCCATAAGGATAAGCTGTGCTGGATATCCAACTAAAAGATCGTTCGATGAGTTCATAGACCGTTTCGGAATGCTAGCTCCAGATGTTTTGGATGGGTACATAATGGAAAACTTCATGTCCTGTTAGTTTAAATATATACTCTGTGCAAGATGAAAATTAATCTAGGTCCTAAAGAGCGGGGTCATTAGTATTATCCTAGCAAGCTCAAAAACAATCAATATTAGCCAATTCCAAAAGCTAAACCACTTTAAACACATCTTTTAAATGTAAACTAGGCATTCATCTTCATCTACTCAATTCTCAGAAATAACATCTTTGGGTGAGGGGGTGTCTTGAGTTCTCAGTGGTTTAACATTCAAGAAATTTCCTCATATTTTTTTTATATACTGAGGTGCAGATCCGATGAGAAATCAGCATGTATTGCAATCTGTAACAAAATGAACTTAAAGGGCTATCAGGTAATAAACTTATATCACAATAGTTATATATGTAAAGTTGCATATTTTCTTTGAAGTTCCTTAAAAGATTTGACAAAGAGTGATAATCCGATGTTACCACTTTACTGTACTTCAGATTGGGAAAACAAAGGTGTTTCTTAGAGCAGGGCAGATGGCTGAATTAGATGCTCGAAGAGCTGAGGTTTTGGCTCGTGCTGCAAGGCGTATTCAGAGGCAAATCCGAACATACCTAACCCGAAAAGAGTACATTATCCTGCGAAAGGCTACCATCCATATCCAGAAACTATGGAGAGGTAACCTTTTTTTGTTTTAATTAAAAAATTATGTGAACTCATGAATTTGTTCTCAGAAATTAAAATGTTCACCTTTCATTGTTTGGAACTATCACAGGCCCAAATGTAGATATATAACTAGAATTCAGCGACCTGTTTCATCGTCATTTTCTAGTAATATTTCTAATAACCTTTTCTTTATGGTAATTACCCAGCACAAATTGCACGCAAGCTGTATGAACACATGAGACAAGAAGCTGCTTCAATCCGTATACAGAAACATGCACGTGCTCATGCAGCAAGAAAGTCTTACACCAAATCACAGCAAGCAGCAACTGTAATTCAAACAGGGATGAGAACAATGTCAGCCCGAAATGAGTACAGGAGGAGAAGACAAAACAAAGCAGCAACTATAATTCAGGTAGTGTACATGCACAGGTTAAAAAATCCTGTTTCTGTTTATTCCTATGGGGAAACACAATGACGATAAATAGAACAATTGCATTGGTGCGAGGAGAGTATCAACTTAACATTTTTAGAATGTAATAAACATCATAATAGCGACAGGCAACTAAGAAACCTTGCAGTTGAATCTGAGAGCATAGAAAATTCTATGTAGCAATAGATTTCTAGTTAAATAACCTAAATCATGCATAACAGATGTAGGAAGAATCCTCTCTTTCCTTCCTGCACGTTCTTATTTTTTGTTGTTCTGTTTTGGAAGGTGGGAAGTTGGGAAAGATGAAAATAAGAGTGGTGCTTCCTTTATTTCCCATATTGAATAAACTCAACTATTGAAAGCATTCTTGGAAGTCGTTATGCAATATACATAACTGCAGAGTGCAGACCAATGCTGAACAAATAAATAGCATTTGTCTTGTCCTTTAAATTAAATATTCTAATTATTTTGGTTTTTTCCAGACTCAATGGAGAAGATTCCATGCTCTTTCTGTGTATAATCGGGTGACAAAGGCAAATATTACACTTCAATGCCTCTGGCGAGCTAGGATTGCAAGGAAGGAGCTTAGAAAATTGAAGATGGTTAGTTTATCTTCTTGATAGAATAAAAATTCGTACCAACTGCTAATAAATTGAATGAAAGGTAATCCATAATGGTTAATCTCGTAATGCAGGCAGCAAGGGAAACAGGAGCACTCAAGGAAGCAAAGGACAAGCTGGAAAAGCGTGTTGAAGAACTTTCATGGAGACTAGATTTTGAGAAGCGCTTAAGGGTACACTACCAGTGCAAGACTAACAGCCAGAAGTATAGGCAGAAATATTGTGAAAATCTTGAAACATGACCATTCATTCTCCTTAGTTTAGTTCATGATGCATGTTAGAAGATGGTTATGGTATAAACCAGAATCAGCAATAAGGTTAACAGACCCTGAGCAATTGATCAACATTCAAAATTGATCATCCATAAATGTGTATTTTCAATGGTAGCCGATATTAGATTGTAAGAGATGCGGAAACCGAAATTTCCAACCTCCATCAACCTTGTCATTTACTAATAAAGTGTCTAGATATCTAATTAGCTTATGATAAGATGCAGGGAGGTAGTGACTCTGTAGTGTAAAAATGCACATTAAACACAAATATATTACTAAATGATAAGACTTAATGCAGTCCTTTTGTGCATCAGCTGAAACAATAATAATCTTGCAGATTGATACTGAAGAAGCTAAGAGCCAGGATATAGCAAAGTTTCAGACTGCTTTACAAGAAATGCAAGCAAAACTGGATGAAGCACATACTGCAATCATTCATGAAAAAGAGGCGGCAAAGATAGCCATTGAACAAGCCCCACCAGTCATCAAAGAGGTACCTATAGTGGATGACACCAAGGTGGAACTATTGACAAATCAAAATCATGAACTTGAGGTAATGTCAAGATACTCAATTTTCACATCTTATAAGAATCCATACAACTTTTTATCTTATAGGAAGCCATGTTTGATATCTGGAGTGACAAGCAAAATGCATTAATGCATTCGACACGGGATTCCACATATCATCTTTCCAGGCATTGAAAATATAACTTCGAGGAGGATACAGATAAAATTCTTCAATTTGGGAGTTCGAATATTTTGGAGCACTCAACACTGTAACTAGAGAGTACTATATCTAGGACAAAAGATGATTGTTAGATATTTATACAATAAATATAATATGTGAAAGAAATAATTAATTAAGATGAAGTGTCCAACTGGTAAAAAGTGTAGAATTGGTGTGGGAGGTCACGGGTTCGAGCCACGCTTCACACATTATAATTAATTAATATATTTTTTTTAATCAATTTCGGAATTATTTAATGTGTCAACTAGCCAATAGAATATGATTGTTTTAACTGTCCAGTATTATTCAGCTTGGATAAAGATTAACTATAATGAGTTTAGAAAGTACACATTTAAAGACGGATCATCATACAACTGCACTAGAGGAATATAGAAACTGGCATCCATCATAGTTATAGGCACATGCCTAATCCATAGTTCAACAATGCAGGAAGAGATAAGAGAACTAAAGAAGCGGGTAGAGGAATTTGAGCAAAGTTATTCCGAGGTTGAAAAGGAAAGCAAAACCAGACTTCAAGAAGCAGAAGAAGCACAGATGAAGGTTTCACAACTTCAGGAGACCATTGAGAGGTATTTGATTTCAAAGGTTCATATATTTGATATTTGTGTGATCAACATCATTACGAATATATTTTCTTAATGTTTCCAGATTAGAAATGAATGTATCCAACCTTGAATCAGAGAATCAGGTTCTGCGTCAGCAGGCTTTGGCTGCATCAACTACAGAGGACTCCACTGGGGAAATGGAAATGTAAGAATGTGAAAGAAAGAATGACTTCAAATGTTTAGAAGTTCTAGTTACATTACCATAAACACTTGAAAAACATTTGGTGGAAGGTCACATGCACTTGCCTTTAGCGAACCTTGAAACATTTAAATTCATTAGTTCATAATAGGAACTTGTATTCATCATGATCTTGGGGATTGCATAAAACTTGTCCAGTTTAGTGATGATTAAGCAATTGCTCATGGATCAGATACCATCGGCTCACTCCTAGACTATATCAGATAGGAAAACGTAATAAAATTAAAAGAGAAGGCCAAAAAATATTTCAGTTAAACAAAATCTATAGAAAGAGTAAGAAGCAATTAACTCAGAGATCATCTGGATCGTATCTTCAAGGAAGCAGTCCAAAGTAGAATTCTGAATCATTTTCGTACCTGTGTCAGACTCAGGAGCAAGATCAGAGATTTGGAGTCAGAAAACAAATTGCTTCAAAGTCAAAAAGTAGTAGTGGAGCAAATAGTGGGTCCTGTTCATCATTTATCCCAACTGGACAAGGTACATTAGGTTTTCCTATTCTATGAATTAAATAATTGCTAAAGCTGCATGCAGTTATTCACTAGCCTGATGCAAAATGCAGAGTTTCAACAATGGACATAAAAGCTATAGCAGTGTTCAAATAGTGCAAGAGCCTCAAACTACGCAGGCAAAGGAACACATAACTGAAGTACAATAAACTTTTCTTACAATAATTTTTCAGAGAAAGAGAAAAATTGCAGACAATTTTTTAACTGTTGGGTTTTCAGTTATAATGAAAAGTGAATTTTTCGTGCAGGATTCTTTGCCTCCTGTAACAGTCCTCACTAAACAAAGATCCTTAATAGATAGGCAGCAGGTATATAGCTGGAAACTAAGCCTTTTTGTCACACATGAAAAATAGACAGAGCTAGAGAGTAGACTAAACACATTTTTGTACATCCTTTTGTATTTACAGGAAAACTATGATGCACTAGTCAAATGTCTCCTTGAAGACAAGCAATTTGACAAGGGCAGACCTGTTGCTGCTTGTATTGTGTACAAAACACTTGTTCAATGGAGATCCTTTGAAGCAGACAAGACACATATATTTGATAGGATTGTTCATGCTATCCAATCATCAATAGAGGTAATAGCTCTCACTAAGGCAAGAAACTTAGGCCCCGTTTGAGCCACCTTTTTCTAGAATGAGAACGAAAAATATAGTCGTTATTGGGCCCCACACAAGAGATAGAAATTCAAAATTGATGGTTTGATGTGATGGATAACGGTCATATTTTTCATTTTTAGGGATGAAAAAGGTGGCTCAAACGGGCCCTTATCTTTCCCCGTTTGAGCAACATTTTTCTAGAATGAGAATGAAAAATATAGTCGTTATTGGGCCCCACACAAGAGATAGAAATTCAAAATTGATGGTTTGATGTGATGGATAACGGTCATATTTTTCATTTTTAGGGATGAAAAAGGTGGCTCAAACGGGGCCTTAATATGACGTGTGTTCCATTAACAGCCACCACTGTTTTTTTATATGTATGTATATGGCATAGATTTATTATGACGAGTACATAAAACTGCATGCCCATGCAGAATCAGGACGGTGCAAAGGATCTAGCATATTGGCTGTCAACAACATCAACTCTTTTGTTTCTTGTGCAACGAGCAATTAAAGCAAGCAATATGTCAATGGTGGCTTCCAAAAGGAACCGAAGTTCGCCCACCACATTGTTTGGCAGAATGGTGCAGGTAAGATATTCCCATTTAAATTAACTGTCAGCTGTGAAAAATGACAAGTCAAGGGTTCATTTGCAGGGTTCCCGACATTTTTCAATGAACATGGGAATTTCTAGTGGATACAGCGGGATGGATGGAAACCTAAACCCAAAATCAAGGATAGAAGCTAAATACCCTGCCTTGCTGTTTAAACAACATCTAACTGCCTGTGTTGAGAAAATACATGGAATGATCCGTGACAGCTTAAAGAAAGAGATCAGTCCATTTCTTAATTTGTGCATACAAGTAAGTACCTCATCCACACTAGAACCATTTAACCTAACATCTTTCACAAATAGCCTACTATATCCCCGTTATGCCATGAACAGGCACCAAGAGCTGCAAGGATCAGACCATTAAGAGGGTCGTCTAAAAATATCCATTCACATATCATATTAAAACAACAGGGATCTAGTATACACTGGAAAAATATTGTCAACAGCTTGGATCATGCCATGGGAATACTGTCTGAAAATTATGTAAGCACAACTACTGTTTTCTATCTACTTTCCTTAAGCATAAATGTATGAACCAAAATAGTTTGAAATGCTAATAAATCTGTTTTTAGGTCCCTTCCACTATTACAAGGAAAATCTTCAGCCAGGTATTCTCATTCATAAATGTTCAGCTTTTCAACAGGTATGAAATCCTTCAAATTTCTATTCTAACCAACACATAGATTTTGAAACTAGAAATTTTCACTCTTATAAGCACTTTAAATGTCCAACCATAAATTTGCATCCGTTCTCAGCTTACTGCTCCGTCGTGAATGCTGCTCATTTAGCAATGGAGAGTACGTAAAAGCTGGTTTGCAAGAAATAGAGCACTGGTGTACAAAAGCTACAGATCAGGTAAACTATTGGCAGAATAATTTATAGACCAGTTCAACAAATTAATAAATGACTTTTACTTCATTTTGTTACCATCCAGTTTGCTGGATCTTCCTGGGATGAACTCCAACACATAAGACAAGCTGTAGCTTTTCTGGTAAATTCTTAATCGAACAGAATTCATCTTCTAAAAAAATTGGAATGACTTGGAACTGATCAAACCCTGCTTCAACTTTCACAGGTTCTGCACCAGAAAGCTCAAAAGTCATTGGATGAGATCACAAATGAACTCTGCCCGGTAAATTGACTTCATAAGTTGTCTTTTTGAGTTTATTTCCTCTCAAGCTAAAAACATTAAAATGACCATATTTCTTTTAATAAATAAAGGTTCAAATTCATAAAAATAAACTCTTTTATTCATTTTTTCCATTTTGATTAGGTGTTGAGCATTCCACAAATATATCGAATTGGAACCATGTTTTGGGATGACAAATATGGAGCCCAAGGATTATCTCCAGAGGTAAGGCTCTCCTTAAGCTCATTATTGCCATGATTTATCTGTCCTTTTGTATAGAAATTGAAGGTTTAAGAAAGTTACAGCTAAAGTAAAAGAAAATGTAGTTCTTTTCATCCAAGTTTCGAAACCACCAGCAAAAAAAAATCAACATCATCCAAAGCTCCGCATATATCTTCACAACAATTTCATTTTTCAAACTTAAATTTGACTTTACCTTGCACATTCTAATCCTGACAATGCAGAATTTGATTTTTGCCACAAGAAAATTTTGAAAGCTAAATAAAAATTAACCTCATTTTTTTTCACTGGAATAATGAAGATTTTTTAAATGTCAACATAATTATTGTAGTTAACCCTTCCTTAATTATTTTTTTAAACCCTCTAACTAGCGTCGTGATATCCTTTTTGCTTATTTTTGATGAGCAATAGACACCCATGAGTTAAATTTTTTGAAAGGTATATGCTCATCTAGAGAAAATGTATGGTTCTGTCAAATTAAGTCATTTTGACAGATTACTCTAACCCTCATTGCCAATTTATACTTCAGGTAATCGCAAAGATGAAAGCACTGACGGTAGAAGATTCAAATAATACGCCAAACAACACATTCTTGCTTGATGTGGATTCAAGGTAATCGAACTTCAGTCGTAACAGGAGATCATGAATGTAAAACGCAAAGCTCTTACTAACTCATTTGCCAAATTACAGTATACCTTTCTCTATTGAAGAGATATCACAGTCCTTCCAAGATATCAACGTGTCTGATGTGGATCCTCCTCCCCTCCTTCGTCAGAGATCAGATTTCCATTTCCTGTTTCAGACAACAGAATGAGAATGTTTTACTTCTCCAATTTTGACATTATATAAAGAAAAAGGTGTAGTAAGCTGTAACCATTTCTTGATTGCAGTGGCCATTTTGTTCCTTTTGGTGGTGGGTGAGTGAGTGATGAGTGTTCAGAATGTAAATGTTCTTTGTTTAGTTTGATCTTTCATTATTTGTTTCCCATATTTCAACAATGCAATTGTTTGTAATCATAAAGTGCTCTACCGATTGGGGCCGTGACAAAGTGATGATGTACATACACTATACAATTTTTTCAGTAGAAACAAAGAAATTTTTTAGTGCATCCACATTATTCATATACCCCTTTACAGTTCTGTTCTTACTGGTCGATTATTCAAATTATGGCCCCTGGACCTTACATAGATTCCAGAAAAAAAGGGGAAAAAAAAAAACAACCAATATTCTAATAGCACAACAAATATAGCTGACTGAGCCAATCGAAACCTGGCCACGTACCCTCCACGTGGGCATCCTGCACACTCTGAACATGCTGTTACAAGTCAAAGACCAGCGATCGAGAAAATGGTCCAATGACCGTTTGCAATCTGACGGTCAAGTCAACGACCGTCGGCCATACGAAAGAAAAATAATTGCAAGAAACGGGAGAGAGAATTTGGTTAGGGTTAAGAACATACTATATTGTGAATGAAACTCACAAGCTGTGTAGTTGGTGATGTTTCACAGATTGTTTCCGAAATACGAGTAGCTCCAATAAACAAGGACTTACGAATTGTTTCGAAATATGCATAATTTCAAATAGACGAGGACTTACGAATTGCCTTGAAAATATGTATCGATCCCAAATAGGTGAGGACTTACGAATTTGTTGTGTTTTGAGTTCCATTTTGAGATTGTCGAAAACACGTTCTTTTTGTCATTTTGAAAAATTATTTTCAAAAATAAAAAAAAAAATGAAATTTTAGCTTGGTTTTAACTGAAAACAGTCAAAAAGACATTTTTTAGCGTTTTCCGTTTTCTTTGTAAATTTTAAACTCGTTTTTGAAAATTCGTTTCTGAAAAATAAGTAAATGTATTTTCAGTGTTTTCGAAAACTGAAAATGGTCTAAAAATAGCAAAGAGAACAGCCCTAAGCTGCTCCAATAAGTGAGGACTTGCGAATTACCTCTAAAATATCTGTGCAAACTTGAATAAGCGAAGACTTACAAATTGCTTCAAAAGATTGATATTGCATATAATTTATCGAAAATTCGACAACATCTCCTATATAATATGAACTAAATCAACCTATAATACACTATAATATCTCCATTGCAAATATACAAAATAAATAAGGGTCCACTTGTCCCTCCAAATAAGGTAAAACGATGATCAAATCAAACTTGGCATTGTGAAGCAAGTAACATGATGTCTACAAAATAATAATGTAGATAACGTGGCATACGTACTGAAAATAGTGTAATGACATGCTAGCAATGATGTGCGATGCTCTGAATATATAAATAGTTATATTGATACTGATGTAGAGGTTGATTTTGAATTGAATATAAACACCTGTACTGATACTAATGTAGAGGCTGAATTTGAACATAGAAATAGCAATGATGAAGTTGACATCCTTGGTAGGGAACAAATATCTGATGAGGCAGGGAATAAACATCTCGGGAATAGCTCTCGAATTATAGGAGTCTTATAAACTAACATTGGAATGACGAGGTCTTACAACTAGACTCCAAGATAGTGAGAAGAGAGGAATAAACATCTCGCGAAGCCAGGAATAAGTATCAGTGAGACAGGGAATAAACATCCTACTGAGTGAGGAATAAATATATCGCAAATGAGGACGGAAAAGGTTCCTTTTACAAGGGTAAACAAGTCTGGTTAGGCTACAAAGATGCTCATTTTTCAAGGACAAATACTTTGAGATTTCATCTTTTCCTTTATTCAAGGATGATTCCAAAATATCGCCTCTTCCTTTATTCGAGGAATGAGGATTTCGAAATGTTACCTCTTCTTTTATTCAATGAACGAAAACTCATAGAATATCGTCTCCGATAATAAAAAAAATTCACAAGTTAGGACTCGTCTTCAAATATGCGAGTTCTTACAAGTTAGCCCTGAACATGCGAGGTCTTAGAGCTTGCCTCGAATCCAATGCAAAAATGATAGCATGAACGCCGACATTATGATAATATTCCAAGGCTAAAAGAAAATACTAGGCTTTCACAAATCACAACAACTAATCTCCAAATATACAACATCATCCAACTCAATATATTCCCAAGCAGGTCATAAGGAATACCTTAGCACATTGAAATTAACAAATCTGATCATAATTATAATTAAGTAAAGTTGTTGCTGGAGGCTTAGATAATTTGAGGTTGGAGAAGAATAATAAGGCCACTGACTTTGCCAAATGCACTTTGTCATAAATTTGATTCAAGCCTTTCATTGTAAACCGAAGATAATTGGTAATGAATCATAATATTTTGGCGGCAGTCACGAAAAGTTTGAAGTGCACAATCCAGTCAGCATCGTAGTTCAAGTGCTTAATAACTAACGATTAAGACCTTCCATTTCCCATAACCTTGCACTTCAGTTTTGCATAATCAGACAACATCACCACCTCACCACTATCACCATCACCACCACCACCACTACCATCAAACCAGATCTGAACATACCAACCCACCACACACCACATCTGCTCCACAACTGTTCAAACACCACACACCAATAGTGCTACCACCACGCCGCCAATACTACCGCACCCACAACAACACACCTACCACCACCACCGCATCCAACCACACACTATTACCACCACCACCAACCAGATCTGAACCCACCACATACTACATCTGCACCACAACTGGTCAAACACCACTACAACCAGTATCAATACCACCATCACACTTCGACGCAACACCATCACCATAACTACACTCCTCCACTGCACACATGCCCACCACCCGTCACAACGCTGTCGTTCACGGGGAGAGTGACCAAGGTGACGCGCCGTTCACCGACCTTTCACAAGGAGAGAGACGAAGGAGAAAGGGGGAGGGAAATGAGAGAGACGAGGGAGAATAGATGAGACGAGAGGGAAGAAGTAAGGAANAAAGGGGGAGGGAAATGAGAGAGACGAGGGAGAATAGATGAGACGAGAGGGAAGAAGTAAGGAATTGATAAAATTAGGGTTATTAATATTATGTTTAATAATATTATTATATTAATTAAAATATAAAATTATTACCTGATTCTTGAATAGCTAAACTTTAAACCTGATTTATAAAAATCAATCTTTAAACACCTGAATATGTGTAATTTCCACCATTCTAAAACCCAGAATGCCCAAGCATTTTAGGATTGCCAAGTACCTATGGGCCACATAAAATAAAGAGAAAATTACCTAAAACCCTTCTTTGTAAGATTACAATTCAAAAATAAGGGGATCAAGTTTTAAAATTCAAAAATCAGGTGTTAAATAGGATTATTAATTAATATTATAAAAGTAAAAATTACTTTATATACACCCCCACCTCACTCCACCCACCCCCGATTGAAATCCCTAAATCACCTTCGCTTCTCTCTCTCTCATTCGACGGTGTAGAGGGGCGGTGGCGGTGGTGCCTTGGTCGTAAATTCGATGGTGGCTAGGAGGCATGGGCTGACTGCACAGCCTCGTGACTGCACAGCTCGCTGAATGCCTTCGTGACGCCGTTCGCTTACTGCACAGCCTCGCAAGATACCACCTCCACAGACGGCGCAACCTTATCCTCCCTCTATTCCGACAGCCCAACCTCTCTCTATTTTCACAGCACCGACGAATTTCCTCCTCTTTCTACCTTCTCTACTAGCGGCACTTTCTCTCGCTCGATTTTCACAGTAGCATCGCGGCGAATGCTGCTGACACTATTGTTCGCATCAAAGCCAGTGTTGCTACTAATGCTGTCGTTTTGGCACTACTGCAGCATTGGATTTGGGTTTATAGATCAGTGGTTTTGTAGATCATCATTGGATTGGGTTTGCATATCAGTGGTTTTGCTACAACAGCGTTAGATTTGGGTTTGGTGGCGAGGGTGAGTAGAT
>CAIGRS010172666.1:0-12054 GCA_903798395.1 Fraxinus floribunda | reverse complement strand
ATGTAGCATAAATTTAGTTTTATACTTGTTATTAATTTTTCTTGTTGAAATCTTTTAAATATGAGTACCTATTTGTTACTTGCTAATAATTTTGAATTAACAATATATAATATTTCTAATATAAAAAGAAAAATGATTACGATTGAGTGTCCGAGAAGTGTCGATAACGACTCGTGTCCGACACGTGTTGGACACGGACACGCTACCGTAATTAAAGTGTCCGTGCTACAGAGTAGATGCGTAATCATGGCTGGGGTATGCTAGACTTTTTATATTCTACATAACATATTAAACAAAGCTAAGCCAGAAAAAATGTTAACAATTATGCTTGGATATTTAAGTAAAAAAAATAAAGTTATTTATTTGAAAATAACTCTTACGTTATCAATAAAAAAATATTTATTTATAAACTTACTTGTTTACTTAGAAGTTAACTTTTTAAGCTTAGCCAAACATAGCTCTCTGTCAAACAAGAGTTAAGTCTGGGTGTGGTTGTGGGTGTGGGGTGAGCCGGTTTCAAGGAGATTTTTGTGATTTAGGTTAAGACATTGTCATGCCTATGCTTTATGTATTGCTTATTTTAACTTTTTTCTTAATGTATTATTAATGGAAATTGTGTTAGCTCAGGGAATTTGAGCGACTTAACAAGTATTTTTTACTAATTTGATCATGATTTGAACAATTTTATTATGTGCCTATTCCACTTACTTTATTTTGACGGTTTTTTTCTCCCTAATGAAAACAGCGAGTGCAGAAGAGGCTTGCAATATTGAATAAGCGCACGAAAGGTGGATGTTCGTGCGTGTGCCTGCTTTTATCTGTAATTGGGATTGTTGTTTTGGTTGCTGCTATATATATGCTGATCAAATATTTGTAATATAGAGAAAAATGGAATTGAAACTTTCTGCTAAAAAAAAAAAAAAAATCCAAAGGAGGGAGAGAGGGGGAGGGAGGAATGGCTGTGTGTGATTTGTCAAAAACGCTTGGATTTTCATTTCCTCTTTGTTTGGTTTCCTTGTTTGTGAGATTGATATGATTTGTTCGGATAAATTTTCGTTTGAGCTTTATAAGATATCAAGTTAATCATCCTATTCATTAGGCTAATGTGGTTCTGATGTATACATCATTTTAGCCACACACAGGTATCCAAAATCTTGAGCTTGTTTGGCAAGGTTTTACTTTTGCTTTATGAAGAAATTAACTTAGGCCAACTTCCTTTAGAAGTTCTTAAGCACTTTTAGAAAATTATCCAAACATGTTTAATTTTTTTTAGAAGCAGTTTTTAACTTTTCAAAAATCATTAGTATTCCCTATCCTATTTTTAGAAAGAAAAAAAAATTGACTTTTTGAGCTAAAGATCCTTTAATGTGATAATGATGTATATTTCATTTTAGCAACAGGTTTCCAGAAAAATTATTTTGCTTAGCTATGATAATGCGATCTGTTGCGGGCACGCGCACACTATAGTTCTACAAGCCCAGCCGGCCACGCCACCTTGTCACCCCACCTTATGTTATTGACCCTGACCAAGGAGCATTATTCATAATTCCATTCATCCCATTTTTGGTTAAAGAATTATCAGGGATATTACTAGAAACTGAAAGGCACAGGGAATACAGATGATATTACAAAAATCAATCAAGGATAATGAAATGCAGCTTCACCCCTTGCTGGTAGATAGAAAAGAAATTAAATAAATAAAATGGAATAACAAAAAGTGAAAAAGAGAGAGCCTATAAAAAGAGCTTTCGAGGAGATAGTCAAGGGGCACTGGAACTTGATGCTGATGACTTGAAGAAGACGGGATATTTCGTGCTTTCTCGGCTCCTCCAGTTTTATCAACTAGCTTTGCTCCTCTTGGGCCGGAAAGGAAAGGCTCTTGAAATGTTTGTGTAAAACCAGTCGCAATGATGGTCATATGTATCTCTCGTCTACAACAGCACCAAATATGATGTTTGCAGAAGGATCTGCCAAACTGGTTACCTGTTGTTGACCTCAAAAAATGAACTCAACAGATATCGGGTTCACTCTTGCCACGTCAAGTACGGATCCAGCGCATTTATACCGGAATGGAATTGGTAGTTTGACTGGAATGGACGCGGGAGACACTTTCCGGCAAGAGACAAAGATGTTCGGACATCGGCGGTTTGATTACAATGATATTCGCACTATCTACGAACACCCGATCGATTTCCTATATTAAACCTCCCTTTTGTGATGGAATATGTGGAATGATCGATTTAACGTAGAATCATAACACGTTTGTATTAGAATCTTGATCTATTTGCTATTACGTTTGTCGAAAAATATGAAAAGAACTAAGTATATAAAATTTTATAAAGAGTTTCACAAGATGAATATATTTCGTATCTTTTTCAACTGATACAAATGCCAACCAACCCTTTTTTTCATGCAAAGAGAAGTTATTTATACTAATCTAGCCGACGTGAAAGCCGTTGGATCAAATCAACGTGGCAGCATTGTCGAACTTGAAGCCTCACATCAACGTCTACTCCACACCATTAATGTTTGGCAGAGGGTTTGTCGTCCTAGTTGTAGGTTGACATACTGACATTCTTTATTACACGTCTCATCAATCACTTATAAAAAATCTCCATATGCATAATGACGGGTAGTATCGGATTCTGTTGGGTCAGGGTTAACCTTTGTTGAAGAGCTCTTGATGGTAGAGGGCTTCGGATATCTTTGTTGAGCCTCTGCGCGGGGCATTGGGAGCTTCAGTGCTTCGGACATAAGGGGCCTCTGCGTCTACATGGATGATCAAGTAAGCCTCCGATATTAGAGCCGAGGAGACATTGGTCAGACAGTGCTTCGGCTCTCGAAGGAGCCTCGTATAGCCATAATTTTAGTTGACTTTGACCTTGTAACCTTCTCTGATGACCTTCCAACTGGTTCTCTGTCAACTTAACCGTTGGGTGTGCTGGTTGCCCACGTGGACATGTTGCTTACGTGGCAGTTCACGTGAAGTGCTGATTTGGAACCTCTAATTTTGGGTGGTAACACCTGTAATCCATATAAACAATTTAACATACGAACACCGTATCCCAAAACGCACAATCACGAAATCGAGGGTTTATAATATAAGCATTCAATTTTTTAAGCCCTTTTTTTAGCGTTTATATTTGGCTAAAAATACATTTTGAAATAGTAAATTGATGAATAATGTATGGTTGAAAATAAGAAGTTTTTTTGAATTTGCGTGTAATATATTTTATTGAAAAATGTGTGGTTGAAAAGAAGAGAAAAAATTATGTTTTGAAAATAATGAGATCAAACAAGGGCTAAAAATTAAATTATTTTTACATATTTGGTGTACAATAAGTCCCAGCTTGACAGTCATTATTTAGGGAAAATAGAATTTTGAACAGCGATTTTTAGATGAATGTGTGGTTAAAAAATAGGAAAAAATTTGGGTTTACGTGCAAAATATTTTATTATATGAATGTGTAATTGAAATTAAGCCCCCGTTTGGTGCACATTATTTCCAAAAGATCGCATTTTTTTGTTGATGTGATGGGGAATATGTGGTTGAAAAAGAAGAAAAAGTTATTGATGTGATAGAAAATGCTATTTTATTAAAGAATGTGTGGTTGAAAATAAGTAGAAGAATGAGAATGAAAAAAAAATGTGGCCCAAACAGGGGCTTAAGTATATAGAAAAACTGAAAATAATGGTTATTAAAAAGGAGTTAAGTTTGACACTGCAACTATTGTCCAAAATTGTTTTATTGATTGTTTAAAATACTGTTAAAATCAATATCTAAGAAAAAGCCACCTCACAAGATTGTCAAACTTAATCCTCATTATTTTCAAAATAAAATTTTATATCGCTTATTTTCTATCAAACATTCTTCAATAAAATAATATTACGCGTAAATTCAAATTTTTTTTCTTATTTTTTAATTACACATTCTCCATCAATCTATTATTTCAAAATGTATTCTTACAATAAAATAGGGCTCAGATAGACTCTTAATGTAAAACTTAATATACATATAGCTTGATTGTGCGAAGACATCTAGTTCGAAAATGTGACTAAAGGTGTGTAAATGAAAATGTAGAGATTAACTACTGTTTTGTGGCCCTTTTTTTTTTTTTTGAAAAATTATTATTTTAAATAATAATCTTTTGGAGAATATATAGTTAAAAAATACGATTTTTTTTTGGATTTACGTGTAGAATATTCTATTGTGTGAATGTGTTGTTTAAAATGAGTATGTAGATAAAAATGTTTTTAAAAATGGAAGACAAATAGGGGCTAAACTCGTGATTGGCCTTCATTTTCTTAAATTTATTTTTTTATGAAGTTCAATGCAGGCAGATGTATGCACTGCCTGCACAAGGTCCGCCCCTACATAGAGATATCATTTTTTTATGGGAAAAATTCATTACCCAAACATCAACTATACTGTATTTGAGTTTGAAGATAATAAGTTCGTAATTTCAAAACTCAAAGAAACCCATATATATGGTGAGAGAGGGAGATAGAGAGAAAGGATTTCGTTACAATTCAATCCCTAAAATCAAGCATCCAATTTTCATCCGTGACCGGACTCCCTAAAATACATATTTACATATCTAAACCACACAATTATTCACGCAACATAAGATAAAATCCTTAGAAATATATCGAATTATAATCTATCATCGTCGACATCTTAGAAATTGATAATAGTTGGAGGTTTCAGGTTAGAAAATGAAGAATATTGTCATAAATTGATTTTTATTGACTGTTGAGGATAAAGTTGTGGATTTGTTGAATTGAATTACTGTCCAATTGATATTTGAACGTTATCGTAGTCACAATTGGTAAGTGATTTAACGTTCAATTCGACAGTTTACAATTTTCGAATATCTCGGTGTTGAATCTTCGGTAGTCATCGTGATTAATATTGAATCATCATCAAAATCAAATTGATATGCCATGCTTTTTGTCTAAAATTTATGTTTGTAACTTGGATTACATGTGACTTGTATTTGTAATTGTGATGTTCGAGGAGTTCGTGTAATTGATCGTTTGCACATGATGTTGAATTTTTGGAAATGCGTAATTTTATGTGACCCGTATTCAATATATGTGATCATGTATTTGTATTGTGACTTACATCTAAACCGTTTGATTGAATGTATTGTATAAAATGACAGTGACCAATAGTTTTATTCATGTGACTTTTTATACAAAACCGTGACCTATATAGTTCATGTTGTGACCCTTTTATAAATGTAGTGTTATATGCATTACTTCATTATGTGGTCTGTATTGCGAATCAATGACTTGCATTCATCTTGATTTACATTGGTATTTCTAACTAACATTTTTTTGTGAGAATTGGCAGAAATGGGTACATGGTCATAGGATCTATTGAAAAATATGAAATGTAATTCGAGGTACTGATTGTTACATGTCTATCTCCTTCTTCAATTTTTTTTTTTTTTTTTTTTTCGAGAGGTAATTCATAATTGGATATATTGAGAGATTTGTGTACCCACCAAAATATTATGTACTTTCATGATATTAAAGATCTTGAAAATTTCAAGATAATGTCTTTGCTAATATTTAATGTTTTCCAGGACGTAGACGTATTGAAAAGGCCAAGGGTTTTGCTAGGGACCCTGTCACTCCAGGGGCCGCACGTGTTAGCAAAGCCATTATCCAAAACGGCAAGGTCGCACGTGCGTAGAATAAAAAAACACGCGTACCTCAGAAATCAACTCCCCGCCAAATCCGAGATTTTTCTTACTTCCCTAAATTCCCTTTGTCATCGTTACTCTGTAGCAGAGGAAAAGGAAATAGGAAAAATTCTTAATCAGGCAGAGGAATCGAGCAATTCAGAAATGTGGGAGAGTGAAAATGAGAGGGAAATTGAAGTCCGTTGCTTGAATGGGGAATCAATAACAGTATCAATTGAACCAAACAAGACTGTTCAGGATCTCAAGACCATCCTCAAGCACCAATTCCATCCGGCCGCCTCGTCCCCGAATTTCCACCTATTCCTCAAGGTAATTTCATTTCCCTTCCTTTTTAAATGTGTCCGTATATATTTTCTATGTAATATATGTTAGGGCTCGTGTTAATTTATGGAAATGACAAGATACTACCAGTGGTGCACATGGTACAAGATTTATCACCAGTGCATGATGCTTCAAAGGTTGTACCTAAATCTAGAAACTCGCGTGTTAATGTTTATATGAACGACAATGTAGAACCAGTGATGCACATGGTACAAAATTGATCACTAGTACATGATACTTTAATGGTTGTACCTCGATCTGGGAACCATTAGTTAGCTACATTTGTACCTCTGAAATGATTCTTGGTCCAGGGTGTGAAACTGAAGTTGCAGAGTGAGATTAGTAGCTATGCTGTGGGCCTTGGAGAATTTTTAGTTCTCTTTCCGTTTACAAAGAAGGATAAGCAACTGACTGAGAGACTGGAGGAATCTGAAGGACCATCAAAAGAACCGAACCCCAATGAGAGCTCTGTAAATAACTTGGCTGAGTCAACATGGTCGGAATTGATGCAAGACCTGTCGGCTTTGCATGACATTTCTAGGAATGAAAATCTGCCCAATGTTGAATTGAATAGCACGAATGTCGAATACAAGGACACCCATGCTGAGAGGACAACTTCAAGAACCAAGCGCAAAAGAGTGCCCAATAGGGACAAAAAGGAAGGACCTTTGGATGACCTTTTGTCGAGTATGTTACTGAAGTCTAGCAATGAGGTTCTAGATGAACAGAACTGTAAAGTATTTATTGAGGTTTTGGAGTCTTCAAGTTGTTTAAATGATCCAAGATTGGGGACTTGCGTGATGAGGGAAGCTAGTGATATACAGGACAATGAAACAGACCCTTCTACGAGCAATAGCAGTTCGTGCATCTGTCCACCATGGTTGAAGGACATAATTATGGCCTTTTCTTTTTCAAACATTTATTCTGCTTGGCTTCAACTTCGCCAGGAAAAGATTACCATCAGTGCTCTGCAGGGTGCATTAGACCAACTCCATAGATTTGGGTTCCGGCCTGGTATTACGGAACTGGAGCATCTATCTGAACTTTGTCCTCAGGTAACAATTAGATTGGTTAATTATGTAATAATCTCTTTTCCTTACCTAATCTCATACACCTGATGGGTTCTCTGCCATATCTTGTTTACTAAAATTTTAAGTGTCTCCAAGTTGATTGTCTTAATTATATATTTTATGTACTCATCGCTGCTTTTGTTTATTTCCAAGAATAAAAGATCCACGTTTTATGTTACAAAACACTGTGAACACATTTTAAGACAATAATAACATCTAAACACCATCTACTTTTCTTTTTGACATTCAATGCTAAGAGGACATACCTTCAGATTTTTGGAGAAGACTAGGACTTCAAGTTAAAAGCTCATAACATGATAGAATGGAAACACAAAAATTAAGTGTTCACTTGTTACGTTAATCTTTCTATAATCTTCTGTTAAACATTTACCTTGGATTGGTGGAATGGGCATTATGGGTTGATGCCCCTAGAAATGAGTTTTCTTGTATGAGCAGCTGCTGGAAAGTATTTTAATTGCTGATGTTTCGAGAATGCGTTAAGAGAAGTCTCTTAAGCTGGTTCTATATGTTTGAGAGAGATGGTCAAGATGTATATCATCTATTTTACTGAGCTCTGAGGTTGCTAGTGCATTGTTGCATATGGCGCTGATGATCAGTGTTGGAAGCTTGAAGATCTCAGATTTTTATTTTAGAAATCCTTTTTGAGCACAAGGGACAAGACTTGGAAGTTGTTGCGTCATGGTTCTCTTGGGTAATTTGGAAAGAACATAACTTGAGAACATTTCATGTCGAACATGGGGTTCTTGTTTCTTTTTAAGGAATCACTATCCATTCCCACCTAAGGATGCTGTTTTTGGACAAGGCAGTTGAAGAGTTATTTTTCTTCTCTCTCTCTCTTTCATTTTTTTCTCTCTTTATGAGCGTACCTTGTATATAGACATTTATCTTTGATCAACAAAATTTACTACTGTGACAGAAAGTGTTTTTGCCTGCTCAGTCTGTGTTGGCAATACATCAAGTAAACTATGACGTATCCTTTAACTTTTCTTCATTTATATTATTCCAAAATGACTCTCAGGTAGTATTATTATGACGCTCACATAATTCAGTTGTTGTCTCCCTTCTCAGATAATACGCATCGTTAACAATGAAGCAGGAACTGCAAAATTGCGTAATTGCATCATTATCACCAAAACATTGACAGAAGAAAGTGATCACCATGAAAATCTACTTGCCAGTAATTGACTATACGCAATTCATTAATTTATGTTCTCTAAGATTATATCTATCTATATACCCAAACTCAGAGTTCAATCTTATCTTTTTTCTGTTTGCCCTGTCTTTCTCAGAAAGTGCAAAATGCATACCTAGATCTAAGATTTTCAATTCGATGAAGAAAAGAGAAGGCTGCTTCAAAAATATTCTCTCCGAGGCTGTGAAATCAGTAAAGGTCAATTGATGCTATCCTTGCTTCCAGATCTCCTTGAGATGTTGTGCTCTAAAGTACTAGTTTTGATTTTCAATCACGTGACTCATCTTTTGTTATTATTTCTCACTCACCTTTAACTACCAGGTGCAATTACGAGTTATGGTTAATCTTTCTATCACACTTTGGGTAGGGTGTACATTGGAATAATTAGCCAGGGTCTTTTCCCGGGGTGTATCTTGACGGGTTGTGAAGTTGAGAATTTTTTGCTTATCTCATGGAACAACCACAAGAAACTTTTTTCCAAGTAATAGACTTCACCTTCACGTCTTCAACCTGGGATTTTGAAATTATAACTTTTTGATAAAATAGAGAAAAACATAAAGCTTGTTTGGTATAGATATAATCGGTTTAAATTAGATATAGATAGAATTGAGTGGTGGATAGAATTGAGTGGTGGATAAGTGAGTAGTACTTGAGGGTCCTACAAAATGTGTGAATAAGAAGTAAGTTTGTCCGATTATGTTTATAAATTAAATAGGTGCCAAACAAGTACAGTGTCCGAATTCAGGTGGTGACATCGCCAATGGATGGCCATGTGGCCATTGTAGTTTGTCTTCAGTAGCTTATGATTATGAAATCAAGATCAAAACCCAGAAGAAAAAGACAGACGACAAACGCTAAAAAAATATGAATTAAAAAAGAAGGTAGGAACTAGTTAACCATTTATCTAAACTTGCCTTTGGTGAACATGCACCTGCTGCTTCAATTGTTTTATTTTTTAAGTCTAGTATTATTCGGGGGACTGTTTATTTTTTTAAGAAGACAATCTTTCATTAATAGGCACAAAGGGGTGCCAGATCCCATACGACTGTTAGTTTATGGGTACATTTGTAAATACCTAAAAAAGGTTCAATATAGATGTACAATCATTTAGGTACATTCTTTGATTGAAAAGTATAGAGTAGCAACAATTAGCTTCAAATCTGACCAAATTCTCCTCCTTAGAAGCTATTGCATTTCTTTCCTTCTAAATAACCAATACACACCCAGGGGTGTATATTACGCATATCTTGTAGGTATTCGCCAGTCTCCTTGATCAGTAAGCTTTTATAATTGCTTGATGCTTCTGCCTTCTGTGGATGTCTTCTTCTTCACCATTCTAGTTTTGAATGTTTGACGTAGATGTTACATGGTTTTGGGAGGTCTAAATCCTTTAAGACTTCTGAAACTTTGACATCTTCAATTTGCTGCTTTTAGTCTACACGTCTCAGGTCCATTTGGACATTTCATCTTGTTCTTCTACCTCCAATCTTTAGGCTTTGGGGGATTGTTTGATGCATCTATATCTGCTTCTTTTTCTACCTTAGAAGCCTGCCTTTACTTCTTTACTTGAGATATGTGCTCCTCTTTATATTTAGGACATTGATCTTGACCTTTATTCATCAATTTCTCCAGTAGGAAATTCTAGCATATTGTTACTTGTTGATCTTCAATGCCTTGCTCAGATGTCTTAGCAGTGTTGCAAATGTCTTTTATAATTTTCAGATATTTGAAACATATCGAGGTCATTCCAAACTGCATGTATTTAGCAAAATTTCCCGAGTAATCAACATTTGAGATGATAATGCCCCCTCGTGCGCAATCTATATTTTTCCAGTATTCTCAACTCTTGGAATTTTGTAAATAGGTGGCAACAAACTTTGAACCCAAAACCTTTTTTAGGGTGTGTTCGGTAAAGATTAAAATTGAAAAACTAGTCGTTATTGTTGACTTTTATTAGACGAGTGGGACCCAATAACGGTCATATTTTCAATTTTAATTGAATTTTAAGCTGTACCAAACATGCTCTTAATGTCGTACCATATTGAATGTCCGCCTTATATAAAAGCTTGAGCTATTAAAGGAAATTATTTGTTTTTATTTATGTAATAGGCGTACTATATTGATTTTAGAAGAGGTGGCTCTAGGTTGAATAAAGCAGTGAAAAATGATCTTTTTACCTGATTTTAATTTTTGAAGTTATTGGGGGATAAGGTTTAGATTTTTCGTTATTGTTGTTTGAGCAGTTCCCTATTTAGAGTTCCACCCCTTTTGTTTTGGAAGGGTAATTTTGCAGGTCTATGCATGCTTTATAGCCTCTTTGATTTCAATAAAGTGTATTTTTATTTAGAATTCAAATTGTATTTTGTAGAAGTACTTAGTCCCTTATGGATGTACCTGTAGCTTGTCCTCATATTGAAATTTACAACTTCCCTCTCCTTGTCTGATCATGCTTAATATGAACAAATCTTCCCATTGCATTTTACTCCTTATCCATTTTTAACCTGTTTGAGATGTTGACATCCATAGCTCTTTTCATTACTGACTAAATCGAATCTCGAAGTTCATTTTATGCAATGCTTCTGCAGTTTTGAACTGATGTAGAAATGTAATTCTTATTTTGATGAATTTCATTAATTGTGACAGTATTATTCTAGTTACTGAATACTGAAGAACGTTTTCATGCAGCACAAAAATGGAGAAGAGATGCTCAAGTCCTTTTTATTAGAAGATCTTATCTTTTTGAAGAAAGGGGATACCGCTACAGTTGAAACTGAAGTTAAATTAGCCAGGAGAAATTACTCTTCCACCGCAGTCATTCATTCATATGAAGCACAATGTCATGTAAGCCAAATTTTATGTTTCACAGTTATTGTGAGCAGTGGTTTTTGCATAAGCACGGCATTGCAAGTGAAACAAGAAATTGGCTGTACCCAGGTTTCAAAGCTAAGTGGAAAGGCCTCAACATTACCTACATTTTTCACCATGCCTTTTTTGCTGATGTAATGGGTTTCAGTAACTTCATATAGTTCTTCATAAATCATTTTTTATCCACGTAACATCTCGTAAAATCCCTAACAATTGAATTCTAGTGTTTCAGCATATAATATAATGAATTAATTTCTAGAGCATTTTGCAGCAAGATGAGGCGCATATTTGGACACTAAAAGTTAATTATTGACTATGCTTTTGTGTGTTTGTGTGTGTGTTGTCTCTGTGGTTTTCATTGGGAGTTACAACCTTGATAAAATGGAGTGACCATACTTTGCATTAGAAGAAAAGGGACTATTGTACACATGCTGTGAGGGGGTTTGAACATATGCTGTTATAGATGACTTTCTGATATCAAAGTATCAAATTCTTCTTCATCAGCATAAAACTTTATTTGTTTCAAAAAGCTTTACAAGAATTTAGGAATTAATTAATAAAAATTCCGACAAATGCAATATTGAGATAATAGAGTGTGCAGAATATAGACAACAGGGCTAAAGCAAGTACAGATGAGTGTTCAACATGATTTAAAGTTTGGTCATCTTTGACCAGCAATGTTCTGTTGAACCCAAAACTGAGTGTAAATGCTCAATGACTTCCTAGTCAAATACTTTTTTTTTTTTTGATAAGTAATCAATATATTAATTAAAAAATCAAAACATAATACACGGGGAATGTACTATCAACTTAAACCGTCCAAAAACGACATGAAATTAGGCAACCCTTCTATATGGTTATGAGCCACAGTGTT